>JAEMWC010001005.1:115000-140000 GCA_016490735.1 Pachyseris speciosa | reverse complement strand
TTGAAGTCTGAACAACTAATATGTTAAGAGAAGTGTCTATACGAATGTTTGCAAGTTCAACAGCGAGAAGAAAGCTTTTAACATGACCAAAATTTAACTCCAGATGGATTGCCGCCGTGTTCCCCGTATCGGGTGTCTGGAGAACTCAGACCTAGAAAACTCAGACCTCAGACCTAGAAAACTCAGCCCCCCCCCCCCCGCCACCCCCCCCCCCAAGTCTGGAAAACTCAGACCCCCTCAAAACTATACAAATTTTCAAAGTCAAATAAACGTGGACAAAATAAATTATCGCCGTTCAGTGCGCTGAAATGTTACACCGTCTATTTATCGCAGATAACAAACACTTCACGTTATTATAATCGGCTCCGGAGCACGAGACCTAGAATACTCAGACCCCCCCCCCCCCCCCCCCCCTCCCCCAAACTGGAAAACTCAGACCCCCTCACAACTATACAAATTTTCAAAGTGAAATAATCGTGGGCAAAATGAATTATCGCCGTTTATGAGGGGTTTGAGTTTTTACAGTTTGGGGGGTGGGTCTGAGTTTTCTAGGTCTTGTGCTTTGGAGCCGATTATAATAACATGAGACGACAAAGGAGAAGTGTTTGTAAACAGTTTCACTCTGCTAATTAATTTTCTACTCACATTTCACCGAGACGTACTCCATTAACGTTTATGCGAAAAAATCCTACATCGTTCGATAAGCGTTTCCTTTCTCAAACAATTATCCATCGAAGCGAAAACAAGTGTGCTTAGTTTTTTTTTTTTGGAATCAATACACTATTTTTATCACCTTGCAAAAGGATAAACCTCTGTGGCCTAAAGGTCACTGTTCTTGCCTGTGACACAGCTAACCCGGGTTTGATGTCTTTTAGCTTTTTTAGTGGTATATATCACGGGCTTTATTTTTCTGTTTCTCTTTTTCTTGTTCTTTTAGAAATATTTTTTACAAGTGTTATAATTACTGTTCTCAATGGTTGAGCTGTATTTTAGAGGAATAAATGTTGATAGGGGTCTAAAGAAATAGACTCCAACACAAGCTAAACACAATGCGTCCGATGTAAGAAAGACAGACTTCCCTCTATTCTTTTGTTTAGCACTAAGTTAGGGATACAATACTGTTTTTTACAAGCCCGGGTTTAGGCTAATTGTAGCCTCTTGTTTCCCTTTCGTTTGGTTTAACTTTGGCAATGTTATATTTCATTTCATATTTAATTAAATACGACTGAAACAAGATCAATCAACGGAGTTTGGATTCTCTTCTCTGGATATGAACATGGATTTTTTTACATGGTGCCGAGACCCGGGAACAAAGCGACTGAACTGAAGAATTCACTCTAACAGCTCACTCTAACTGGAAAAATGTCTGACGAAGAGCTGAAAAAGAAAAGAAGAATTCGTGGAGGCCATAAAGGATACGTTACGACGACTCTGGAAAAGGTACCAGCCTTACTCAATGAATTTGAACCCACTCTGGCGAATCAATTGAAAACATATCGGATTGCTCTTACGGAAAAATTGAACATTCTTGGAGCCTTGGACGACGAAATTCTGGCGTTAATAAAAGAAGAGCACATCGAAGATGAAATCAAGGAAACTGGAACCTTCAGAGAATCTATTCATCAGATGATAGTGGAAATTGACGAAACTCTACACGCACTGGAACTGGAAAAGGCCGGACACTCAGATAAGTCAATTTCTCATTCTAATTCTAACTCGTTTACTGAAAGTTTGGGAGCTGGAAAGGCGAAACTGCCGAAGATTACTCTTAAGAAATTCTATGGTGATCCCATTTCCTTCAGTCCATTCTGGGACTCGTTTGCAAGTGCTGTCGATGACAATTGTAGTTTATCAGATGTTGATAAATTCAATTATTTGAGAAGTTTACTAGAAGGTCCCGCCGCAGGAGCCATCCGAGGGCTACCGCTGACAGCAGAAAACTATGAAGCAGCCAAATCCATTCTAAAAAAGCGTTTTGGGCAACCTCAGATAATCATTAATGCTCACATGGAGGGATTAGTGAAGTTAGCAGCAGTAACTGTTGACAATGACTTAAAGCGTTTACGCTTTCTTTATGATCGAATTGAGGCACATGTTCGAGCCTTGCAAGCCCTGGGAATAGATTCTGGCTCGTATGGGAAACTTTTGATTCCCCTTCTCATGGAGAAATTACCCTCGAGCATGCGTTTAATCATATCGAGGACCGTGGATGACCCACAATGGGATTTGGATGTTCTGCTAAAGGCATTCGATCATGAAATTGAAGCGAGAGAGCGTTGCGAACCGATTGGAACAAACCCAACCGACTCTCCCACTCCTAAGAAGCCTTTATCAGTGCCGACAAGTAAGGGTAAAGAGGTTTCATCTGCGTCAGCTCTCACTAATCAATCTGAGGGATCTGTAACCTGTACCTTCTGTAGGCAGAGGCACCCCAGCGCTAGCTGTAGTATAGTTACTGACATTGAAGCCAGAAGAAATCTGTTAAAACGACAGGGCCGCTGCTTTGTTTGTTTGCGTCGCAGCCACATAGCAAGAGATTGCTCTCCAAACAAGACATGTCGTATTTGCTCGGGAAGACATCATATGTCAATCTGTGAACGGGCCAGCTGTGATCGCGTCACCTCAGAAAATACATCTCAAAGAAACAACGTGGTGTGGGCTAACGAAGCGGACCGCAGAGAAAGCAAGTCCTCTACAACGGTGAACGTGGACTCAAACACGTCAATTCTACTACAAACGGCCATCGCCTCTGTATCAAGGATCCATCAACAACATCCTGTTGTGAAGATGCGCATTCTATTTGACAGTGGCAGCCAGCGGAGGTACATATCTGAACGAGTGAAAAGAAAATTGGGTCTGTTGTCCAAGAGGAAAGAGAAGCTACTCATCAAAACGTTTGGACAAGAAAATGAAGAATTAAGAGAGTGTGACGTCGTGGAGCTCTGTGTTAGGGGACTGAGTGAATGCTCAGGTGTCCAGATGACTGCTCTCTCCGTCCCTCTCATCTGCAGCCCTCTAAAGGAACAAGCCGTGCAGTTTGCGCAACAGTCCTTCAGTCATCTGGAAGACTTGAAACTTGCTGATCAACCATCCGAAAGCTGTGGTTCAGAAGTAGACGTGTTGATTGGAAACGATTTCTACTGGTCGTTCTTTACAGGAGAGACGAAACGGGGGGAATCAGGACCTGTGGCGATGAAGACGAGTCTTGGATAGGTGTTATCTGGTCCCATGCCCTACACATCTGGTGCAGATGCTGGTGTTAATATGGTTACTACCCATACCCTGAAGCTAGAAACCTCTGTACGTGACGACCTTGGTACTGACAAGAAAGATGACGACCCGCTGTTAGAGCAAGTAAAGAATTTCTGGGAGTTGGAAGCCATCGGTGTTTCAACACAGGAAAGGTCCATGCATGAGAAGTTCTTGGATACGATTCATCTACACAACGGTCGTTATGAAGTCTCTCTTCCTTGGAAGGAACAGCACGCGTTACTACCGGACAACTACGCCTTAGCAGTTACCCGCCTGGCTTCGGTTCTAAAACGTCTCAGAAGAAATCCTGAGCTGTTCGAAGAGTATAACCGCATAATTGAAGAGCAATCGTCGCAAGGGATAATCTCCGCTGTCGATTCCGACGCACCAGTCGAGGTTGGTCGCCTTCATTATTTGCCGCACCATCCAGTTGTACGCGAGGATAAACAGACAACTAAGGTGAGGATAGTCTATGATGCGTCTGCCAAGTCTACTGGTCCATCGTTGAACGACTGTCTTCATGCAGGTCCATCGTTGCTTTGTGACATACCTGATGTGCTCATGCGATTCAGGTATCATCGAGTTGCCTTGGCGGCCGACATAGAAAAGGCCTTCTTGATGGTTCAGGTCGCAGAAGATGACCGAGATGTGTTGCGCTTTCTGTGGATAGATGATCCTAATGATGAACATCCCAGAATTATTGTGAAGCGCTTCAACCGTGTGGTTTTTGGCGTCACAAGCTCCCCCTTTCTGTTGAACGGAACAATTAGACACCACGTGGCTAATTATGAAGAAGAAGATCCTCAATTTGTAAATGATTTTCTGACCTCGCTCTATGTGGATGACTTCAGTGGGGGGAAGGACAGTGCACCTGAAGCATTCGAGCTCTACAAAAAGGCAAGATTGAGAATGAACGAAGCCGGATTCAACTTGAGAAAATGGATTTCAAGTTCTGAAAAGCTGATGCATTGGATCGAACAAGAAGAAGGAGTACCTGCCAAATCGACGTCTGAGTCTGAGTTATGTGAAGAGGACGGAACGTATGCACAAACTAGTCTTGGAGCTGAAGGTGGCGCTGTTTCAAGCGAAAAGAAGATTCTGGGCTTAAACTGGGACATTGAAAGGGACAGCTTCATTTTTCGTTTTGATTGGCTTGTGCAATTTGCCAAGGAACTGCCATTAAGCAAGCGCTCAGTGTTGAGAGTTGTTGCCAAACTCTATGACCCTCTTGGTCTGGTTTCACCGCTGTTCGTCACGATTAAAGCCCTCTTTCAGGATTTGTGCAAGTTGAAGATTGTGAAGGGACGACAGATCGTTCGCAAAGTTCTTTCAAGATGCGTGGACTGCAAAAGGATTGAAGGGCAACATTACGCCATCCCACCGACCGCGCCCCTGCCTCAATTTCGTGTGGAAGAAAACCCTGCCTTCACCAACGCTGGAATCGATTTTGCTGGACCGTTATTTGTAAAGCGTGACAGTTCGAAGGAACAGAGTGGTATGGAGAAAGTCTACATTGCCTTGTACACCTGTGGAAGTAGCAGAGCTGTCCACATTGATGTTGTACCAGATCTGAGTGCGGAAGCGTTTATCAGAAGCTTTAAACGTTTCATCTGCAGACGAGGTATACCAAGATTGGTTGTGTCAGATAATGCCAAAGCTTTCAAGAGTGCCGCCAAGCTGTTGTTATCTCTCTTTGAACTACCGGAAGTTCAAAGCCTTCTCTTGAACCACAAGATTAAGTGGAGATTTAATTTGGAGTTAGCTCCGTGGTGGGGCGGTTTCTTTGAACGCATGATTCGTTGCGTTAAACGTTGTCTGAAGAAGATCTTAAAGAACGCGAAGCTAACCTATGACGAGCTTTCGACGGTTGTAGTTGAAGTAGAGTGCGTGCTGAACTCTAGACCACTCACATATGTATCTTCACACGATACTGAGGAACCACTTACTCCTTCTCATTTGTTGACGGGTAGGAGAGTTCTGTCTATTCCTGAGGAATTTGCAGTCGCTGAGGAAGATGCAACTGATCGAAAACTTCTCACTAGGAGACAGCGTTATTTATCTGCGATGTTGTCTCACTTTTGGAATCGTTGGAAACGAGAATACGTGGTGGAATTGCGAGAGCACCACAGGTCTACTATTGGAAGTGCCAACAGCTCACCATCAGTTGCACCTGGTGATGTTGTCACTGTGATGGAAGAAGGAAAATCGAACCGAGGTGCGTGGACACTCGGAAGGATTGTAACGGTGCATCCAGGAAGTGATGGTTTCGTCAGGGGTGCTACAGTGGAAGTTGCCTCAAGCAGTGGTAAACGAAGACGTCTAAGAAGACCCTTGCAGAAACTGTTTCCATTGGAAGTTCGAGAGGTTGGAGTTGCAGAGCGAGAAGAGACTGCTGAACCAGGGAGGTCAGAGAAGGAATGCTGGGATTGCGGGGGAAGATAGGAGGCGTGCAGTCGATCAGTTTCTTCATGAACTGGATGACTCTTTCTAAAGGAACACTGATCGAGGGGGAAGATGTCATATTTTTCTTGAAGTTTGTAATATTTCGAAGCACAAATTTTCTCTTCCCTTCCCCCCTTGGTATGTTTGTTTTGTACGCGCAAAGCGCGTGTTTTCTCTCAACCAATCAGGTTTGAGTTTCAATATGAACTTGAGTTGACGTAGACACTTTTGTCGTGTGTTGTTTTTTTTTTGAGGAGTTTTAGTTTTGGATTTTATCTCACTTTGTCGCTTCGTCTCTTTGTTTTTGAAGTTTTATTTCCCTTTCGTTTGGTTTAACTTTGGCAATGTTATATTTCATTTCATATTTAATTAAATACGACTGAAACAAGATCAATCAACGGAGTTTGGATTCTCTTCTCTGGATATGAACATGGATTGTTTTACACAAGGGGTCAGGAATTTCAACATGAAAATTTCGCGTTTCTAAGATGTCCAGTTAGACGCGTTTTGAGGAAAATATTCTTTAATTCTTCTGTACGCTTTTTTAAATCGATCTAAAATGATCGAAACATTAAATATACAAATCAGCATTTTCTAAACCTACGCTCAGTACATATCGTAAACTCAAAACAAACGCAAATAATGCTGTTTCCGCATCAAAGAGATTTTGCGAAGGTGCGTTAAGAAACTCAGTTATTTTAGGTCTGTAATTTGTAGACGTGGCCAACGGTTTTATGATTCTTTTATTAGCTGGCGTTTCTAGCTTGTCTGTAATCGTGTTTATCCTTTATTCGTGCACCAGTCTCCAATAAGTCTTTATAGTGTTCTTCCTTCAATCGATCAGTCGTGCTTAACGTTTGAGATGAAAACTTTAAAACTGTTTCATCAGTGCTTCTTTGGTCTTGCGATCTTATGCAGCTGTGTAGCTGACTGGGTAACCTCGGCTGCCGGTTTGATGTCTTGAGGAATGAGAGGCTGGGCGATAGTTCCAACTATGTTCTTCTGGATTTGACCTTGACCTACTGGGACTGCCACAGCCTTCCCTCCTCCTACTAGGCTGCTGACCAGCGAAGCGATCGCCTTAGGAGGAAGCGAGGCTGCTGCCTTGACGATGGAGGCTGAGAGCTTTGCTGGCGTTCCCTTATCCTGCTGCTGTTGTTGAGGCAGTGTTTGTTGCTGCTTTTGGGTGGTCGCGTCATTGGCTGCTGGGACATTGTTCTCAGTTTTCTGAGGTGTCTGTTGAGCGGCCTCTATCACTGGCTTTCCACTACTCTGCGACTTACCTATCCCATTCCCTTCGCTGTTGTCGGCAGCCTTCTCTTCTCCTAAGTTATCCGGATTCTTGTCACTACTTGGTTTGTCTGCGTTGCTTTCTTCGTTAGGCCTCTTCTGTAAAGCTTCTCCTTTCGCTTCCTTTGCTTCATCATTGGATGCCGCACCAGGCATCTTTCCATTGGGAAATCTCTGACCTCCCGGATACTCCTGACCTCCCTCACTTCCCGTGTTCTGATAACCCATACCCCCAGGATCGTTGTACATTGGGGGCATGTCCGTGTTTTCCCCGTTCATGTTGCTCATCTCTACAGCATGAAAATTGTTGTAGTCAGAATCATGAATAGAGTACTCGGGCCACGAGTTTTCGTCATAGAGGTATCCATTGGGATCGTAACCACCCTGTGCATTTGAAGCCTTAGGGTGGTCTGCGGACTCGCCCTCTTGAGGATGCGCATTGTTAGTGATTTTGGCTTTGATGGCTGCGTTGGCTCCAGCAGGTATCCCATGAGGCAATTGCAAGGCCGCCATGTTGGAGATTTTGAGCGCTGAGTCATCGTCAATCCCGTTATCAGCTAAGAGAGCTGAAAGAAAAGGATACATACCTCTTACTAACCTCGTTTTCTCGGTCCGTACTGTAAGTTACGGACCGAGTTTTTCCCCGTTGATTTATGGCCCAAGCGCGAAGCGCGCGGGCCATAAATTAATGGGAAAAACGAGGATCCGTAACTTACAGTACGGACCGAGAAAACGAGGTTAGTAAGATATTTATTATATCTCTGAGGTTAATCCGGCGCGCAGGGAAAATCTAGTTGAAGCCAAGCGGGCCGTACTGTAGAATACGGCCCGCAAAATAGACCAATCACAGCGCGAGTACTAAGTGAGAGATATAATAAAAAAGTATATTGTCAGTAAATATTGGAGGTTCTTTATTGCTTCTGTAGAAGTTAGATGAAAGGAGCATTGTCACGCTATTGTACCATCACTTTAAAAAGCTTAAAACTGCCAATGCATCAGTAGAAACCTTAAAATAATGGTCTAGTTTTGCTGCCAAAGACTGGTAGTACTGCATTGACACTATAAACTCCTCAGTGTATTCCATCAAAGATGACGAGGATGGAAATGGATTGAAATTTGAAAAAACTGGCCAGTTTTTTCAAAATTTAAAGCTATTCATTGAAAAATCACCAAAAATTATTATGGTTTGCTCTCCCTGCTAGAATTTCATTGGAATTCATCTTGCTGATTCTGCAGGAGCATTTTTTGCACGATAACAGCTAAAAGGCAGTACTTTTGGCAGAATTGAACCAAAAACAGTATAAATCCCAGTGACAGTGCTCCTTTAACTTAAAAAATAAAAAGACATGCTAATAGAAACGCCGCCAAAGAACCAGGATGTGAATTTTTGTTAAACGTGCAAATAGCTCTCTAATCAAATAAGCCAGCCACCAGTCTTAACAAATTGCAGTTACACTAAAAATAAATGTTTTCCCGTGCTTGCTGCGCGTTCTACTTTCTGTTGTAACGTTGTGATTGGCAGCTTTATTTAAACATGGTATTTCTTGTTATAGATAGAGCAGTTTTCAATCTTTATCAACTTTTAAAGAAATTTTCTCTTTTCTTTGCAATAACTTTACAACGCTCCGTGATTGGTTGAGAAAAGACCTCGCGAAAGTTTCTCAACCAATAAGAAGAGTCAAACCAAAACCAATCATAACTTGTTGGCACACGTTTTCCCGCGTTTGGCGACGCGTGCGTGTATTTGCTCCAATCGAGTTATTTATTATTATTATTATTATTATTATTATTATTATTGTTGTTGTTATTATTATTATTATTATTATTATTATTATCATAAAAATTACAATTTCTTCGATTGTGATTGGTTTAAAAAACTCCTATTTTCCACTAATTCACTTGCCAAGTTGTTATCGGACAGTTTGTTATTGGACACTTTGTTATTGGACAGTTTGTTATCGGACAGTTCAATAAGCCAATCACATTCAAAGTAGTATTTCAAATCAACCAATCACATTCAAAGTTGTAGTTTAAATCAACCAATCACAACCTTGGTTACAATCACCATACATTTTGATCGTAGTCAATTTCAGAGCGACATTAAACAATTTACCCTTCCTTTGTCAGTCTTTAATGCAAAATTTCCTTCCCTTTCATAACTTGGCTCTTCTTCTTTTCTCGGAAATTGTAATTTTTATGATTAATTGGTAATAAGACTTCGTGTCGTTCAATTCGGTGTGTAATCATACTCGTGATAAACAAATCGGACTCCCGCTGCGCGGTCGTCCGATTTTGTTATCACTCGCATGATTACACACCGAATTGGACTCTACTGACTCCTATTATCATTTCTTGTTATTGTTATTGTTATTGTTATTATTATTGGTAATTCATTCATTTATTTACTTTGCCACACCACAAATAACATTATTATAATGAAAACAAAAAAGATAGAAAGAATAGAGGTAACAATGTTGAGGATTCCTAAAGGAAACTATGTAGCTTATATTAGTCCCTTGTACTGTTTACGTTTGTTATGATTAATTAGAGTGATTAATTTGGTTTTGGTTTTCCGACAAAAACCGCTCAGTTATTCTAGTGTACAGTTATTACCAGTCTCAGCTGCCATTTCGTTGTTGATGTAGTGCTTGTTATAGTTCTGAAGAGTGTGTAGTACCTCCGTGTCACTGGCCTGTAAACCCTCGGGATTTTGCATTGCTGTGGGGAAAAACCAAGGTATTCATGTGTCCAATTACGGGTAATCAAAATGATAACACTGTTAACCTATAGAGCGTTTTCAGTCACGCAAGTAAAAAAATAAAACCATCAACCATTCAATAGATAAAGTCAAGAAATCGTGATAGTATAGAAGAGTAACAAAATAAACAACATGCCAAAGTCTCAGGGCCGTGCGATATCCCGTACTCGAGTTATTCGGCAAAATGTACCACTCAAAATTATAGCGTTTTGTATGGAAACGCCATCTTGGCTTCCCTCTGAGGGACACCAAGATGGCGGCTGGAAACGAGTTAAAACATATGTTTCTTACTTTAGCTATCTTAATGGCTTTGTTCTCTTTGTTGAGCTTTCAAACAATCACATAGACGCTTCTCTTACCATGTTGGCTTTTCGAACCTCAAAAACACACGGTGAATCGATGTTTTCATGCAAGTGACATGCTTGTGAGCAGACATCTTTGTGTCACGCACTGTGAAAAACGCTAAAAATTCAAACTGCTCTATTTTCATGACAAAGCAAGCTACCCAGCTGAAAACATGCAAACGGATACATTTCTAAAATGTCTTTTACGTGATGAAGATAAAAATGCAAAAGTCTGTTTACTTTTGAAATTTAGTTTTTTAATGACGTCACGTGAAATCCCTCTATGTGCTTGAAGTAAAATGATGCAAGCTGTACAAACACACACCAAGTGCCAAGCGCGGGAAAAAAACGTACGTCTGATACCATACGTGGGAAATGTGCAATCGGAGCGAAGCGCGGGAAAACATCCAACCGATTGCAAGAAAGGGAAATCTGCAATCAGTGGCCAGTAAGCCGTCAACCCAAGTCATCTAGAAGTTCGATCACTGAAGGTCTTAATGCAATCACATCGAAACAAACTCTCCAGCTGGTGCATTACGATATGCATATTGCTTTATTTTTCTTCTCTTCCTCCCTTTGGAGGAAAATGAAAACTGGATTTAGCCAACGTCTGGAAATCGATCACGTGTCAGTTGTTCATTCCGTATAAAGTTTACTTGATTTGGCAGAGGTGTTACTGTATATTTCTTACCGGCAACTTGTTCGTGTGTTGGTTGTATTCCATTCTTCTTCTGTCCAGGTTCGGTTTTTGGAAAAGCTGTAAAATACAAGCAGAACGAGATCCACTGAATTTGGAACATTTTGATCTCTTCCTCTTAGGGAAAAGAAATGATTCATAATAGGGAAGTACTCCTAGATAACTGTCTTTGAATAGGGATAGTTTAACACTACCCTGCGAGCAGAGGCCCTTTGATCTAATCAAGGAAGATCGAAGGGCCTCTGCTCGCAGGGTAGGTTAATACTGGCATGCAGAGGGGATAGGGTTTTCAATCCCCGCTATAAGAATTTGACACAAAATCCCTTCCACAAACATTTGCTAGGAAACCTGTAAAGCACACGCGGTGGGGGGAGATCGCGCACAGCCAACGCAAACTCATTCCCAGTGTGAACCGGTTGTCGGCAACCTCGTTCCCAGGGCTTTTCTCCGCCGAGAGGAGGAGAAAAGCCCTGGGAACGAGGTTGCCGACAACTGGTTCACACTCTATTTAAGGCTTCCCTGTTTAAGATTCAAGGCCGTGAAAATCATTCCTTGTTGGGTGGCACATACCCATTTAGGCGAAATAAGGGAGTGCCCCCCCCCGGAAAGCACATTAGGGCATTGCAATATGTATATCATAGGCCTGATTGAGGTATCTGATACATTATGCTGTCACTACCTTATCTGGAAAGCCCGCGTTTTTGGAAGAAATACGAAAATTGTTCCTTGCTGCTCTTGCTTTGTCCCGTTTTCTTTCGAGTAATTAGCTATCTGTGTAGTCCTTGAGCATATCAGGAGCAACTGTTCCAATCATTATTGCAATGCGTGAACTCGAACTGAATACAGTGCAGCATGCCTATCTGGCTATTATAACATAGTGTGAATGATATATGAAATGAATCACAACTGCGAGGATCATTCTTCATTTGATATTATAACATAGCTGGTTAATTCGTCTAGTCAAATTTAATTGCGCGAGCGCGTGCTTCATATTCCTATTGTGCACGCTGATGATGTAGCAGAGGGAATTTCTCTTTATTTTCTCTTTCTTTAAACTACCAGTTAAAAATGTTATAAAGCAATTGGTTCATGCGTCAGCTGTGAGTTCATCGAGATATGAAACACTTGGGAAGTTTGGAGAGCACTCAAGAAGCTAGAGTTGCTCTCGGCTACTCCTCGAGAAACTCTTACCATCTTTCGTGCCCTCCAAACCTCCCGCATGATTCATATCTCGATGAACGCACGCTGACGCATGAACCAGTTGTTCATTAGCTCCTGTTATTTTAGGGCTGAGTGTGTCAGGAAGATGGATAATTTGTTCGGGTGCGTACGAATGAACACCATAGATGACTGTCATCTCCAGGACTACAATTAATGAGAAGAAAGGCCAAGCCGAAAATCCTACCAGCACTGAACATTTTAATTTCATTTAAGCGATTCCTTGATTGAATCCGATTCAATATGATGGCTTCAAACGAGCCGTAAGTAATTTGGCTATGTAATCTTCTGCAGCAAGACTATTGTAAAATGGGTTACTTATTTAGTAATTCAACTATAAAAAATGGCGTAATGTGCACTGCCTAACTTCTACTTGCTATGTACTATGTAAAATGGTGTGAGCTCCAGCTGACCACATCTATGTAATGGGAAACCGTTATAGATTAATACTGTAGATGTGTAGCACAGCATAACAGTGAATTGTTTAATTTTTAGGCGAGTAGCTAAACTAATAAACAATATGATTTAAGAAGAATGTCGGAGGTCACTGACCTTTATGAAGGTGTCCAACGTGCGACAGCTTCTTCAGTAACTTGGTTTTCGTCTTCTTCGAATACTTGCCTTCAAAATAGTAACAAACATTCGCTTATTCCGGTTTACAGGGCTTCCTCGAATGTTTTTAGAAGTTAAATGCCCTTTAAATGGAGTTTCCTTATCTTTCCTTATCCTGTTTGTTCAGAAACATTGTTAGGGAAAGTTAAAGAGATCTCCAAATATCAGACTTACTTTTTCGACAATGAAAACAAAGCTATAAACGGTACAACAGCAATGTCAATAAAACTGAGCTATAAGTTTAAATTAAATTCGTCGGTCTAAACGTATCCCACACCAGTATATGATCGTAAAAGTGAAATTCTGGTTGTTGACCTGAAGTTTCGGTGGCAGTTATCATTTTCTGAAAAACGTTTCGAAATCATTGTAGAAGCTTCAAAACCAGGTTACAATTGGGTGGCATCAAATGTCCTTTAGTGACTCTCGTATTCAAGGTATGTTCACCAGTTACCGCGAAAAGTAACATGTCGATACCCTTTTGTCTATAAAATGTCCACTTGGAGATGATTCCTTGAAGCGTATTTTGCCAATAACTTGGAAAGGGACACGTGCAACGTTTCCACTCTTCAACCAACGATGTGATCTGTCCCGCATTTTCACAACAAAACACCCCAAATTGTTTTCTTGTAAACATCAGACTAACGGCAAGTATCAGTCAATTCTCAGCCCACCTACTTTCCACTGTTAGTGTAGCAGACCAAACAAGCATGGTGATTTATCACTGACAAGAAGTGACGAGCGTTGAATACTTACATTGACAAAGCGTTCCCACCACGAACAGTAACAGCGCAAATTTCCAACCCTTTTGCATCTTTCTTTTTGTCGCCAAAAAAGAAAGAAAAAGAAAAAGTTTACCGGGCGCGGACGACGGGAAATTATTAATTTATGCTCATAACAAATAAAGATTAACAACAATGATATAATGACAACAAAATAGTCACCAGAAGATGTTTATACATGCATCAATGGACTCTAAGTTCACGCTTGATTTAATGGTTTCTTTTTGTTTTCGCGGTCATTGACACGCTCAAAATAATCCGTGAAGCCACCAGTTGTTTGGGTTTATAGGTTAAATGCCCCAGCACTTCGCCCTGTAACCGTATAACTGTATAATCCTTTAATACAGGGATCACGTACGTCAGTCAGCTAAACAGAAATCGTGCTTAGTTGTGCGCATTGCGGAGACGTGCAAATCTAAATGAGGTCTTGCGTCGTTTGCCTGAAAACTGTGCCGAATATGAAATTAATATTACCTTTTCTCCCGCACGATATTCTGAGAACTTCGTGAAAAACATCATCATCATCATCATCATCATTTTTATTTGCCTTTTTTCTATTATATTAACAGATTATAAAAGTACAATATGTGGCAAGGTGACCTCCAGAAACCATCAGGCTTTTAGTTGAGGCCACCTTGTGCATATTGACAATATGTTTACATAGATAGTGCTCAAGTGTGCCTAGCCAATTCAGTAATTATTTTCAGCTAAAAACTGGAGCAGTTTCTTCTTAAAGTTAGGAAAACTTGATAGAGAAGTGATTGTAAAAGGGAGGGAATTCCAGATCTTTGGACCTTGGTAAAGAATTGTGAATTTTTCATCTAAGACTTTATTGAGTCTAAAAGACACCAGGGACACTCGGCGTGAAAGATGGGGTTAGAAAGTAGCCTCTTTCTCACTAAATTAAATCTAACAAACATCAACATTTCAATACTGCATACTTATTTCAGAACAACACCTAAGCACTCTTTTCATATTAAACACTACCGAGTAAGGAAATATAAACTAAAACTGAACTGAAAGAAATGAAGTAGCGGAGACTTGTGGCATTTTTTGGTATGAGCATGAGACGTATTTCCCGTTGAAAAAACATCGCAACCCCTTTCCAGGAAAATGGACGAAAACAATGCGGATGGCAACTGAAGGTTGAATTCACTCCTTGTTTTATATCTTTGTCGCGGACAAGTGATCAAAGTTGATACCGAAAGATGCGAAAAGACAAAAATTCGTAATTTGAAATATGCACACGGAGCACCAGAAGAAGGAAAACAAGGAGCGTATGACTATTATTTTCCTGAAAAAGAAACCAGGAAACGTCAGTCTTGATCGTCATTTAACTTTTTTATGTCGAAAAAGCACCGGATCAAAGACCCCTCATCGACCGGAGACAATACACTGAAGCGGTTTGTTGAAATCACTTCTGGCTAGTTGTGATTGACTTTTGAAATATCAGGCACATGGAGGCCAATTCTGCTGTATACGAGTTAGGTACATCCACCTGGTACATCATACTCACTCGCGAAAAAAAAAAATTTTCTCTTAGTATGCTCACTCGCGAACAAACCCTAAACCGGACCACGAACCAGGGTCTTAAAATAATTGGTAAGATCATACTGGCTGTGTGCTCAATATCTGCTTCAGTTCAGATGATCGCGTCTTTGGGTAGTGATGTTGAGTCGTTGGCCTTGTCTCCTTTTATACGGGATGTATGTATGTCTCCTTCATGCAGGATAACCTCGTCATGACCAGTGTCGTGATAAGCACTGGTATCAAAGGGGATCATGTAAAATTAAATATATGTAAAAACTGTATGTAAAAATTGGTTGAGCACCCGTCCCCAAGAGCCTCTGCTGGCCGTGGATTCGTGGAAACCTCACTGGAAGCCCTTCATGCGCTACTTCGCTCAGGACATCATAATTAAAATACATGAAGTCTTTTCTGGGCATGTAACCCAACAACAATTTACCCATGTTACACTGCGAAATACGGAAGAGTTTTGCTTTTGTACAAAATATAACGCTCTTTGTACCTAAGTGTTTTGCGTGAATTTTATACAGTTGGGACAAAACTAAAGTAGCTCTAACAAGGATTAGGGATGGCTATCCCTCACGAAGTGCTGGTGTATGGTTGGATACCATTTACAGTGGTCGTGGTGGTGAGTTTTTATCTGCAGAACGTCGTAACTTGTCTGGGGACTTGTAAATAGACAGCTGTAATTGAATGGTAGAATCCTTCAGCAGCTTAATTCATCGATTTTGTGTCGCATCAAACATTATGTTGCTGTTGTTTGTTCATGAAACTCAATGAAGAGTATGTGGGGGGGGGGGGGATTCTTTAGAGCTTCAGTATTTGCTGAAAATGGATAACATCGATCGTGTAGTTTTCCACTTTGCATAGGTGCAAATACCCTCGGTAATGAGCTTACAGAGGCCTTGGCATTTTCAATGATCATAGCTACTCGACAGTTTTTCTTTTGATTTAACCGGTAATTTTAATTTTTGCACAAAACTGAGCTGCATGACAAACCGTGCATGTCAAAGTGAAGTTGCCTATCTGTCCCTTTCAGTCACATGATCTTGGTTGCCCTGTGGGGCTGACCCCAGGCTAACCAGGGCACAGGGAGCCCAAGCGCTAGATATTTATAAGCTTTATAGGTTATTCACACTATTACAATAAAAAGAAAAGGTTTACCTACGTGCCTGTGTCTTTCTTTAGTCCTTTTGGAAGCTATGCCGTTAGTGCGAAGACGGTTTTCAAAAACAAAATCGCTTCAAGTGCGTCTGATTAACGTCTCGACTTTCAAGTATTAACTATTATCTCCCACCGGGGGCGGGCTTTGGGTTTCAACTGTTAAAATTTAAATGTAACTCTCTGTAAGAGAAGAGAGAAAAGAGACAAGGGATGAAACTATTTCAAGACCAATTTTCCCTAAAGGCTATAATTATGTTCTCATTATAAAAGAAAAGCAACTAATAGTTCCACCAATGGATTGATATCACATGTTGGTGAATATAAGATATTCCCCCGGGTAGGAACAAACTCTTGAAATCTCTCTGTGTAAAAGATGCAGGAGAGTTTGTAAATTTATGATCGGCTCTGGTGACCAGCCCTTCCCGGCTTTTAAATCCAAAGACCTGTGCATAATTCTCTGTGAAAGAGTGACTGGCCATCCAGAAGTAATTTGACATGATGAAACTCTAACATTTGTTTATTACTTGTGTTGGGTCTGCTATATGTGTATTTTATGGCCTCATTCTGGCAAATCTATTCATGACATTAGTCAAAAGTTCTGTGTCACATTTTGTATTTAAATTTGAATCATGTGACTGTGTGTTTTGTTTTTTGTGACAGTTAACATTCATCTTCTCGTGGTTCTATATCCGTTTTTATCAAGACCATGCCCAATCAGAGGTGTCCTCAACACTGACAGCTATTGTGGCTCTTGCCATCACATTACTTACAACTGCTCTGGTTCCTGTTGACATTTTCATAGTTTCGTACATGAAAAATGACAATGGGACTTGGAAGGTATAGTTAGATTTTACTGACTTGTAACTCATTTTTAAACAAAAAGATGACAAAGAAAATCGCTTTTAATTATCAACCACATCTGGCCTGGCACATGTTTCTCGAAACTCCCAAAAACTTTTTGGGCCCGAAAAACTATTTTACATGCACAAGGTTCATCACCAGAAATTTGATAAATTTTTTAATATTGTTAATAACTGTTTAAGAAAGCACGCTATAAAATTAAGAAATACATTGGGCTTAAGTTTGCCCAAAGGAGAAAAGCTAGTACCAATCAATAGAAAACCGACTTGAAAAATACTTCTCAGGCCCGAAATGTTTTCTGGAGTTTTGAGAAATGCACGCCTAGAGCTTCTTGGTGAGGATTCTATCTATATCTTAAATTAGAATTTGGGATTGTTGGTTTTAAGAAGAGGGGAAATCTAGAATAGTGAGTGTAACAACAACAACAACAACCAGCAACAAGCACTATTAATACCCACTGAAACAGCTTAGCACAGTATGTGTAACAGATTTTGGAGACCATAATTTGAATAAATTGCCACTTTGACATCTGCGCAAATTAAGCAAGTCATGTAGGTAAGTAGAAATTAGAATGGAAGAGATTATTCATGTTGAACAATGTGAAAAGCCTAGGGAGCTTTAATAAAGATGGATCCAGGAGCACTTTGTTATTATCAACCAGCGAAATAATTATTTTTATTATTTCTCACTGTGTGGTCATCAGTTTCAATTAATTTTTGTTTTGTTATAATTTTGTTACTTTTTAGGAGTGGAGTGCCAGTGAGTCTGTGAGAAATGACTTTGAACAGACAACTGTTGCAAATGGATATTATGGTGAGAAACAGAAATTAATAATGGTCATACAAAATTTGAGTTTATTCTTAAGTGCACCTCCTTGACCTGGGATGTCCTTCCTTGGGATTGTGGCTTAAGTACATCCAAGAGCTATTTTTGTCAAGAGCTTTTTTTTTTCAATTATAAATAAGAGGCCTAAAACGAGGAAGCACCTCAGGGGCCCTAAAAGCAGCCAAAGGAACTTTCATCCAAAAGTTAAAAACTGCAACCAAAGTTTACGCGAATTAATCCTGTATTAAGTTAATCGGCTTTCAAACAACCAGGCCCTGTTCATTATCACCTTTCATTTTGCAGTGCTTTACTCCCTGGTGGCATTCTTTGCATTCCTGCTCATGCCTTTCATGTATTTCTACTTTGAGGAGAAAGATGAGGACGTGACAACAAGACAGGTTAGTTAGTACATACTAGTTATGTAATATTGATATTACAATTTTTTGATTGAAATTTTCAGCTGAGATAGGGTAGTAAGGAGTGAGTGTCTCTGCCCTTTCTGTTCTATTGTTGGTGACCCCTCTTGACATTCAGGTTGAAGCTTCTTTACCTGAATATGTTGCTCACAGTTTCAGGGATCTCCTAAGTGTTGCATGGGAATGGTAATAATATTTTGCTACAAGTAATTCCAAAATGCTTGCAATAGTCTAAACAAGCATAAAACACAACCATGTTAAGGACATAAGCAGTTGACTTCTATTCTGAACCATCCACCTCCAACCCCCATCCAGCACTGATGATGCCAAGTGTAACCACATTTAAGTGTAACCACATTAAAACAGAGACAGGGTTCAGTATACACTATAAGGGAAGACTTAACTTCATCTTTGGTGATAATACTAATTTGTTGCCTTATCTCTAGAGAATGTGTGGTGCCTTAAAGTACACTATTGGGTTTTTAATAGTTGCTGTTGTTCTTCTTCTTGTTGGGTAAGAATGAGTACTGTATATATACAAGTTACAAGTTGTATAGGGCTCTCAATAACTCTTTTCAATCTATAGTCAGGGCTGCCAACTGACGGCTATCAATAAAGACCCCTGTAACTAAGAACATGATAAGGCCATGTTAAAGAAACATGGCAAGTATAACAGTCGCTGTTTCCTCTGAGGTTTAGCAGTAGAGATGACAAAGGTGGTGATCGACTTGGACAGAAGAAATTTCAACAAGTTCCTAAGTGTGCTTCATTTTGGCAGAAAAAGAAGTTACACAAGCTTTGTTTCAGTAATCCATTTTGTACCTAAACAGTGATGACTTCCTGAAAGTATAATGACCCTATGAAAGTGATGAGTTCCAAAAGCTGCTAATTCCAAAAGTAACAAGGGTTGCTACTTCTGAAACTTTACTGTGACTTCTTTTTTTGCAAGCAAATGTAATAATGCCCTTACAAGGAAGGCACCATCTTCCAATATTGACTTATATCTTGTTTCTGATTGATTAACCTTCATTGTGATAATTGTAGATTTTAAAGTGCAATGATCATTACAGGAAAGAATGCACTATACAAACTTGATGCAAGTCAAATGAATCTTCAGACAAAAATAGTAGAGGTACTTAAGGTTAAGTACAGAATGCAGCTCTGCCATTAACTGTCTTGTTTTGAAACCGGTGATGACGTGGTGCATGGTCTTGCAGAGCCTTTGCTCCACTGAAGAAGCCACCCAGTAATATCACCCATTGGGATAAAAAAGTTCTGTTCCTCAAAGATGAAATGGGAGCTAACAGTAAGTGTGAATTCACAAGTTAGCTGTCGTCTTGTTATACAGTTACTGGATTAATAATAAAGGAAATAAATTTGTTGCAAATCCAACTATAATTGGGATTCAAGTAGCTAGAAAGTGCAGAAGCCATTTACAACCATATTTTGAGTCTACTGTGCATGTGCTATTAACCACTATTAATGCTGCGCTGTGCGAGTATTAGTAACAACAGAATATTTGCAAACCAATGAAGAATGGGAAACTTAAACATTGCCAGTCTTTGGAGGATATTGAAACAAATGAAACATTCAGAAACTAATCTCAGCACATCAATCTCCTGAGGGTAAAACACTGTCCACGTGCAAGCTGGTAGATCATTGTTGCTTGCAAGCCTTTTATTCTCCTCAATTCTTGTGGTCAAACTTTGCCATATTGGCCATAATTTTCGAAGTTGAGCAGGGAACTAGGGCAAGTTTCAAATTTTAACCAATTGATAAATTGACATCATCACATGAAAGATAACGTTGAGATGGGTCATTTGACCACATTTGATGCTTTTATAGGTTAAACAGAGTCCAAGTTCATAACTTAGTCTCTGTTAAACCAAAAAGCATCAAACTCGGTCAAATGGTCTAATCTCAATGTTATCTTTCATGTGATGGTGTCAATTTATCAATTGGTTAAAATTTGAAACTCATCCCAGCTCCCTGCGCATTACTTCAAAATGGCCAGTACCTCGCAGTAACCACATGCCTATACTTTTGACAGACTTATATTTTTCAGCAGTGTTTAACACCTTGCATGCATTTGTTAAATTCTTTAGATGGTGAGACAGCTCTCTCTTTGCTCATGGGATTTCTTTGCTTCATTGGCATGGTTATCATGATTACCTACACGGTGAGTTCTAGTTGTTTTGCTACAATCATGGACAAAAGTGTTGACACATTAATTTTGACCAAAATAAACACTTGCTATCAGTGTCTTTCCATAAGTGAAAAAAACCTCTTTTTGTCAACAGCCAAACCCCTCTCCCCTTTTGTGACTGAACACTGTGACTTGATTATGTTATGGTTTAAATTTATTTTGGTTTGAATTTTTTTAAAACCAGTTTAAAGTTTTCAAACTGGTTCATAATTTTCAGTTTTAAGTTTGAAACAAGCACTTATTTTAAATGGTTACCTTTTGATGTAAGGCTAGATAGATAGATAGATAGATAGATAGATAGATAGATAGATAGTTTATTCATATCAAAATCGCAGCCAAAGGCTGAATTAGATTAATTGTTACAATAATAAAATCTAATAAAAAGTAAAAAGTAAGAGAAATATAAGAAAGCTAGGAACTTTGTGACTCTATTAGTAAGTAGGGTTAAGCCCTCAGGTTAGTGATTAGGCCATTGTTAGCTTTGATGTTAGGGTAGGAAATTTACATGTGTCTAAAAGTAAGTAGGGTTAATCCCTCAGGTTAGTAATTAGGCTAAGCACTTATCTGGAATGGTTAGCTTTGATATTAGGGTAGGAACTTTAGATGTGTCTTAGTAATTACGGTTAAGCCCTCAGGTTAGTGATTAGGCCTAAGCACTTATTTGGATTGGTTAGCTTTGATGTAAGGCTAGGAACTTTGTAAGTCTCTTAGTAATATTTAGATTTATTATTTATTAAGCTTTTACTGGGTACTGGCCTACCCAGTAGGGATAGACATGAATGGGACTCCTTGGTCCCATGCAAGGTGCCCTCCTTACCCATTCCCACAACCCATGAAGGTTCAGACCACCCCACCGGGGTCTACATCCCCTTCTCTTTTCGAGCAGTGGTGTGGGTTCTTTGACGTCCCACAAGAACAGAACAGAGAGAGAGAGAGAGAGCGGTTTAGTCCTTCAGGGTTAAGTGCTCAGCTCAGTGATCTGCATTAAACACTTATTTTTTGGGGTTAGTATTGAAGGTATGGGATAGTGCAGACATTATTAGAATATTGGATTGGGGTAAAACAGAAGCATACCGTTAGTTATGTAACCATATGTAGATAAATAGAAAACTTTGATATTCTGTAGTGAGTCTTTTTGTAACAATATTTTCAACTATGTCTTGCCTCAATACAAGATTCATAAATATTTGTCTATATTACTATCACACGGAGACTCAGCTGGGCTGTTGGAAAATTTATTGTGGTATAAACGTGCTGCTAGTAACAACCCAGAAACCCCAAACCCAAAGGGAAAATAATGATAGAGGACATAGGGTGTTACGGTTGAGGGGAGAGTCTGGATGTGATAGAGTTGAGTATTGTGAGTTTGTCTGCTCTAGATAACTGAAGATATACTAGATATGCATCACTTTGCCAATCCCCTTGGGCTTTAATGAAAGATGTCGGGGCATGACATGCAAAGGCAAATGTGGCGCCTCCACGACGAAAACTATGCGAAGCGTATTTCTTGGGGTCTAAGCTGATAGCGGCAACGGAGGTCTTGATGAAAGCATTGTATCAATGAGCTAAGATAGGCTGAAACGAGTTGTGACTGGGACAACCGAACAAGGGAGACTGGGCTGGACGCGGAGAGTCCGCGAGGTATGTTTTAAGAGCTGTAATGGGACAGAGGGGTGATCCGGGAATGTAGGGCAAGGGAATTTCTAGCACCCTTTGCTGGAAGTGAATGGTCTTGGTGTGCGTGACGCAGAGAAGTGCCGCATGAGCGGTGCAGGTAACACTAGACAAACGGAGATAACACCCCTTCGGATCATGAACATCTGCGAGGGTGTATGGTACTAAGTTGGAAATTCGCAAAAATGAGAAAAACGCTACCAGGAATAAAGCACGCATGCAAATATGCAATGGATTGCTAAAATCAAAAAACGAGAAGACCCGGAGTAGAATGTCGATAGTGATGGGCTCCTTGTGGGCAACATAATCGCCCAACAGTCGACGCACGGCATGTTGTGAAAGATAAACGTCATAATCACGAAGGAATGTAAGATCACACCCAAGAGATCGATTAACATGGGTTAAAATGCTTAGATAATTAACGACTGACCGATGAGATCACAAAGAATTTGCTAAAAAGGCTAGATAAAACAAGTAGATATGCTTCGTGACAGGAAACGGGCGGAAATGGAAATGTTGACAAAACATCAAATAGCTGCGAAAATACAACCACATGGACCGTTAAGTTGAATTGGGAAAGGCACTGGCCTGGATGCATCCCAAATACTGTACCAAGGCGTCGTGATCTGTGAAACAGAAATGAACCTATTATAAATAAAAAGTAGCAAAATTAACCTATAAGAAAAACAAAAGAAATATTGGAGGAAAATATCTCCCGGGCTTTTAAATTAAACTAATCTTTAGTAAACCGAAATAACGATTGATCCGGAATAACTTGAGTTAAGCCTAGTTCATTAACTGTTCTTTGCACGTAATCTGAATGGAGGTCATCAAATGCACAGCGACTCAAGGCATCTGCCAGGGTCTTAGCTTTCCCCGGGATATGTCGTGCAATCAAGTGGATGTTGTGCAAGGCCAGCAAGAACCACAGTTCCCTGATACAACACTGCATGAAACTGTCCATAGAACGTTGGTGGTTGAGCGCGTGAGCGCTGGTTTGATTGTCCGTTAAGATTTCAAGGGATAGACCGCACAGACTGTCGTGCCATAACTTGAGGGAAACTACGATAGTGAGTAATTCAAGCTGGTTGATGTTGAGATTTTGCTCCACGACAAAACTGGGAAATTGCACATGGACGTATTCGCCAAAAAAAATGGCTCCGCATGCACTAAGGCATGCATCACAATCGAATTGTTCCGGATTTGATACTGTAATGTTGGTGGGAATCACAGAAACACCATTGTAATGATCCAGAAAATGTTTCCACCATAAGATGTCCGACTGCATAGAACTGTTGACCGGAAAGGCCTTGCGCTTGGGCTTGCATGACATACACGTAACGCGTTGATTAATTGACAACTGAAAGCTTTGCCGGGGCGCACGCATGCCGTGACAAACGCCAGCTTTCCCAAGAGCTGCTGTAAGTCTCGTTGAACGAAATGGGATTTGTTCAACCAACAGGAGAGATCATCATGCAGGTCTTTGAGGCGGAACTCAGGAACCGTCAGCGTCATAGTTAAGGTGTTCACGGTCACACCTAAACAAATCATTTCATGCGTGGGAGGAACATCTTTCTCAGGAGACATTTGCAACCCGAGATCATTAATTAGCTTAATCATGCAATCATAAGATGCACGGGCGTGGGCAGCGCTGTCAGCACCGTAAAAATCATCGATGTAAACATCAACTAGAACACCTTGCTGGTTGAGCATGTAAACAACGGCTTTGGTAGTTTGCTGACAAGCTAGAGTCGCTGATCGTAAACCAAAAGGCATGGCTGTATGGAAGTACATGAAACTGTCAACTGCCATTCCCAGCAAATGATAGTCGTGTGGATCGACCGGAATTTGGCGGTACGCACGACGTAGATCTGTCTTGAAAACAAGACAGCCAGGTCCTTTACGATTAATAAATTCCACAAGGCGATCAATTCCGGGTAGTTGTAATTTGTAGGGCTCACTCAGATATTCATCTCACGGGATTCCATCATTGACAGAGTATCCCGGGGGGAAGCTAAGATCATGGACAATCGGTGGCTCTATGGAATCTCTCTTCGGGGCGCACTGTAGCGGTGAAATGGTGCAGTTAGTATTGAATGGGTTGTGATTAAAAGGGCCGATAATGGCATAGTGCTGGAGCTCCTTAGCAATGTACTCGCGAAGAAAGGTGGGATTTTGTGCTTGGCGTGTTGAAGGGTGGTTGTGAAGCGTTGACCATGGGATCTGACTTGAGCTGTAATTAATAGGCCAACCATATTCTAAAAAATCAGCAATGATTTTGTCGTCGTAGTCCGTAAGGTGATATCGCCACAAATCTAGATTAAAGCCTGTTTGAATATGAAGTCTGGGTCCGTTAAAGTTATACTTTGAACTCGATCGTACAGAATTTGTGAGTTCAATTCGCTGTGTTAGTCACTCCTTGGCTTGATCTTGGTGAGTTTCTGGTGATGGGGAAGCTGGGATTGGAAATCTGTGCTTGGCGCAGTGTAACATTGGATGGTCGCTTGAATCACAAACGCGACATCGATGAGTTGTGCTATAAGTGGCACCAGTAGTAAGGCAGGTACATTTCCCGGTGTAATTCCAATCTTGACAGAGAGATTCCTTTTACGCCCTGTTTCCATGCAGTAGTGAGGGCTGTGAATTTTGGCGTGGCGAACCTGTACGCCAGGGTTGGGTGTGCAAATCCTGATGGCTGAAGAAGGTTTGCGCTCTTTCGCGAATGGCTTCACTGCTGGTCCACAAAAGCCTCCCCTGCTCGACAGCTGTGGCAATGGCAAGGTGGAAACTGCATACGCTGGGCCAGGTGTAAGTTGCAGCGCACTCCATAAGAAGTTGAAGGTGCTTTAGCAGAGCTTGCTTACACACAGACAATTGCTCTTTATAAAACTCTAAGAAGCCATATATAAAATCAGGAATATCTAAAAACTCATAG
>JAEMWC010001005.1:92500-110000 GCA_016490735.1 Pachyseris speciosa | reverse complement strand
TTGCGTATGCGCATGTATGAATTAAAATTTAAATGAGAGGAGCCTGGGGCAAATAACTGATAATTAGAATAAATATGTGAGCACTTGCATCCATTCCCTTAACAAAATAGACTATACTTTTTGTATATGCTTTATGCACACAAAGTATACTACATTGGGTATACCAAAGATATACTTTGATGTATACTTTTTGTAATAGTAATTTGGGACGGCTGAAAGTATACTTTTAGTATACCATGTCCAGTCAAGTATACTAAAAGTATACTACGAAATATAGCACAAATAAATTTCAAAATCAAAGGAGTATACAGAATGTATACTTTCTGTATGTATGATAATTTTATCACATACAGGCTTTATTTATACTCGGGCTTTATATCAAAATATACTTTTAGTATAATTTCAGATATGAAACAGATGACCAGCTTTGAAAACCCATGTGCTTGCTGGTATAAACTTGAAATTATTTTATAATATTATGATTGCATTATATATTTATTGGGATTTAAGGTAAGATGAAACCAACAAAAATCCAAGGCATAACAACATGCATTTTATTCATATGCAACTGTAACATAACATTCTTGAAAGAGAACTCTAAGGGAACCCTCTTTGTATGGAAAAGGTCTACAAAATTCATCTCCGTCTGGTCTTCGCTTCACACAAAGCAAGCCTAGCTAACAGTGAATTTTGGGCTTTTGAGTCAATATTAATGTCAGTGATGCTCAAATGATTAGTCAGTACAATTTAACTTTGTGTAATCGAAAGTTCAGATTCAAAGAAATCAAACGATTCCTCCGAGTACGAATGGCAGCCATGAATAAACGATTCAGAAATTCTGTCTTCTAGTCCTTCAAATCAAACGGATTTACGCAAGTGACCAATTAAAGCTTATTATATCTTGTTAATTCTAGAACTTCACCATTTCAAAACTAAACAATGATGATGTAAAGATGCAAAAGAGAAGATAAAGAATCAGATGACAAATTCGAACTTCTGATGAGTGACGATGAGTTGAGAAATCTGTGATCCAAACATCTAACCTTTCTTTCTAGCCAGCCTGGGACATTTTGTGGCTCATGAACTATATGTCTGTCCATTTTCTTCTCCTCAACTGACGTGTTTTAGTCGTAAAATCCTGGGGAATCGAACTTTATAGCAGAGTTAACGCAGCCAGCTTCAAATTCAAACCCACGATGTGACGCATGCATAATGACCTCACGGCTTTCCTGGGAACTACAATGCAGCTTGCTCAAATTCAACATGGAGGCTGAAGTACTCAATTCCGATGGATCGATTGGGAAAACAAGAGGTTTCCTGAAAAATAGACGGCTTATTTCCACAATTATAAGTACTCAGAGGCGAGAGGAAACCTTTTTGTGTGGTTTTATCAACATAAAGTGGTCCAAGTGAAAGAAAACACTACTGCAACAGTCAAATCCGAAAATGAGCAAAAACACTTCACTTCCATGTTTCTTCTTCGCTCTGTCACTTCACAAAACGGGATATAGAGGAACTTTTCAAGGAGTTACCTTTTACAACAGGATCAGCTAACAAACTGTTTTGTTTCTGGCAAACTTGTTTGCCAGTGGAAGCGGTGGATGAATTATTTTCTCAATTAGCGCTACAAACATAACAGTGAGCTGGTCGAGTGTTTTGCAGTACATGAGGTAAACAGAAAGGTTACAGTGCAAATAAATGCTCTCGACTGACTAATATCTACAAAACAAGTTTATTTTTTTCCTTTAAGTATTTTCAACTACTGCCCTCAACATTCTTGTGTGACTTGGAATTTGTTTCAAACTGCATTTAAGTTACTTTTTTTGTATACCAAGTGGCTTGCCTAAGTAAGCTTATTTATATTATTTTGTACCAACCTTGCTTGTAAGGGAAACAAACACATAAGGCACCCTGAGATGTCAACGTTTTATGACTCAGTGAATCAAGCATTCAGTATTTACCACTTTGGAATAGAAACTTGAGGTTAAATTCAGCTGTCAAATGCTTCTCCAGCAGATGTTTACACACAGGGCATAATTATGTGCATGCTTTTACCGTTGGGAACTCTTTGTTGTCAGAATATCAGCATAATTTACCTCACACAAAAGAGGCAAACACACCATGTACAAAATCGTTATCTTCCTAATTACTGATAAGGATAAAAACATTGTGAAGAAATTCAGAAATTGCATGAGGACCCCTTTCACCAGTCTGTCCTCGTTTTTCCCACTCGCTTGCAACATCTTTCATTCCCTAAACAACATTCCCCGCTCGCCAAATAAGGAAATTGTTATCGGCAATGACCCCTACACTGGTGCAGTTGTACCTCACTTTCTTCCAGTAGTTAGGAAAGAAAATGATTTAATTCCTGTTCCACTGGAGAGTATTGTTGGAAGATGCTTTCACATGAACTGTGGAAATGAAAATACTTAGTTTTTGGGAATATTTCCCAATCAGTATAAGAAAGGCTGAACAGTTTATTCCATTATAGTGGTATAAATTGTTTTATATTACGTACAGCGTGTATAAAATACAATCTGCTCAGTAATCTAGTACTGCTTTTACAAATGCATTTCTAATTTTGTTTCATAGCTGTTCTTAGAAAGCAAACCAACTGCAAATACTAAATAAATGTCAGTTGCAATTTGTCGTGCTCATCTTTACGGCTTTTTGTCTGCATGTGTATCCACGCAATCAAAATTACATAGAAGTACAGCTGACTTTTCTGGTATATTTAATTAGTATACATCCTTGCATTTTTGTCCAAATCATTTGTTGTTTTTGTATACATATAGTATACTGCAAACAAGATAGTGATAATTGTTCTTTTCAGATTGAGCAATGATGTATATAATAAGTATACATCATTGGTCTTTTATCAAACGGTTCAACATTGATGTATACACATTGTATACATAAGCAACTCACCTTAACCATGATGTATACAAAAAGTATACATCACTACAGACTAGAAAGCTGAAGTTTCCCTTGATGTATATTTGATGTATACAAAATATATACACATGAGCTATGTAATGCAGACAATGTATACTCTTTGTATACTAAAGGTATACAATTCAAACTTCAATTTTGGTAATTGCCTTCATGGTCAAGTGGTAATGACAGTGAGAAGCAGATTCAGAGGTTATCCAGAGGTCGGTGGTTCTAATGTCGGTGAGTACGCGATTAAAAAAAATTAATGGTAACAGCTATTGGGGAGGGGGGATAGCTGGGGCTTTAATAGGTAATCACATTAGTGCGGATGGGTGAGGATGAGGGTGACAGTGGGGATGGGTGAGGATGAGGGTGACAGTGGGGATGGGTGAGGATGAGGGTGACAGTGGGGATGGGTGGGGATAGGAAGGGATTCAGAGAGAAATAGGACAGGGGAAAGTAAAAACACAAATTCAGCTTTTTATTTTGCATTTTATTCTGTTTGAACCCCTAAAAAGCCAAGCCCCTATTTTTTAACTACACCCCCAAAAGGGAAAATCCCTTTTAATAAATAATAATAATAATAATAATAATAATAATAATAATAATAATAATAATAATAATAATCATTTATAGAGCGCTGTGTCCACTAATTGCTCAAAGCGCTGTACAATAATGGTAAAACTATAAAGTACAAACCTAATAACTATTACATACATACATACATACATACATACATACATACATACATACATACATACATACATACATACATACATACATACATACATACATACATACATACATATCCTTTATTTAAACACGATGAAAGTTTAAAGCATATGCTTGTGGGGTCGTGTATATAGGATACGAATACAAATTAAAAATCAGATGAAAACATGTTAAAACTTAATTATTTCTTAAGAATAATGTTAAAAGAATTGTAAGAATTGTATTATGATGAAATTAACTAAACTACTAATAACTATACATCATAAGCAAATTTAAATAAATATGTCTTCAACTGCGTCTTAAACTGGTCAACAGAGGTAACATTCCTGAGTTCAAGAGGCAATTGATTCCATAGCCTAGGAGCAACTACAGAAAAAGCTCCATCACCATACGTCTTTAGCCTGGATTTAGGCACAGCTTAAAGATTCTGAGAACTAGAACAAAGTAAACATGGGCTATTATGGTAGTGAAAAAGTTCAGACGGGTAAGTTGGTGCCAAGCCATTAAGGCACTTGTACACTAAAAGCAATATTTTAAAATGTATGCGATAGTTTAACAGTAGCCAGTGAAGTTTAAACATGATAGGAGTAATATGGTCAAAGCGCTTAGTTAACGTAACAATGCGTGCAGCAGTATTTTGTATTAATCTTAGCTTATTTAACAGGTGTTTGGGAAGTCCATATAACAAGGAGTTACAATTATCCAGTTTAGAGCTAATGAACAGTCATGTGTACTAAAATTTCAGAGATATCTTCACTTAAGTACTTCCTAATCTTGGCAATGCTCCTTAAGTGGTAGTGGCAGGAGACACAGATTTTTTGAACATGTTCCGTTAAGTTAAGACAATGATCGATAGTAACCCCTAGATTCCGGGCAGAAGATTTGGGTTTAATCTTCTCATCACCCACTTGGATGAACTCCAGGGCAGGCCTGGAACGAAATTGTGAGGTTACGAGGACAAGTTCAGTTTTCTCCTGAAAACTTTTAGACAGTTGATATTTAAACTGGTTTGAAAATTTTAAACCAGTTTGAAAAAATTCAAACCAAAAGAAATTTAAACCACAACAGTTAGTGGGGATTAAGGGGCTTAAAATGTGAGAATTGGAGATAAGAAAACTCACATGTTTAACAAAAAGGTTTTTTTTGTGGGGTTATCTCAACTACTTTTGTCCGTGATCATATAGCTCTATAAGCTTAAGGAAAGTAGTCAGCAGTGATTAAATTGAGCTTCCTGTGCCCACTGAATTCAAGGTGGCTCACAACATTTCCCATCATGTTCCAGAACTTTTAATTTGTAAATTTCAGTTGACTACATAAAATTGATAGGAAACAAATGCCTGAACAAATTACGGTATGGTCACTTTTGCAACTTAACTGGTTACCATAGTAACATTATCACCTGTTTAAAAACCCTCTTTATTTGTGATTCAGGTATTAAAAATGAGCTTGGCAAACCCAGTTTTTACTATAGCTCTGTGATCAGCTTTTTGCAAAGCTTAAAACATTTAGGCAGAGACTCTGAGCCACCTTTAATTTTCAAGCAACACCTTTTGTATACTGCAGCTGTACTTGCTTAAACCATGAGAGCTGGCTGCCAGCTGTATTAGCCTTGGTTGTGAGTCTCAGTGGTTCAGTTCCTGAAATAGTTTGAACTGAAAAAATTGCTTGTTTTTGGGACCATTTTGTCTTATGTATGCATGTTGCGATACAATACGATATGAGTTTATTGTGTCATGCTTAGCTATTCAGGTGTGACATTACATATGGCACACCAAGCTAGTTTACAGGTATTCCTCATAAATCAAAATTAAAAAAAATCAGAATTAAAATTGTTCTCTTGTAACATAATAAACCTAGCAAGTCCTTTTATGAATCATAATTAATAATACATTCACCCTCTTCTAACATGGTCAGGTATTTTTACGCTTATTTGGTACTACCCGAATCAAGGACTCACTGGACTGGTTACTTTTCAATGACTTTATTGATGTTTTTCCATAAACAAACTTCTGTTGTTCTCATTATAGGCTTATGGTATGACAGCTCTACCATTTTCTATGCTAAAAGGATTTAAGAATTCAAAGGTAAAACCCTACCTTCTTTAAACTCCTTTATGCCTTTCCCCTTCTAATCTTATTTAAGCTATAAAGTAAGCTGGACTGCCTGAGTTCCATTTACTGGGCAAGAAACAACAGAACCCGGTTTGGATGAAAATGGCTGTGAGCATCGGCTCATAGCTGCTTTATTCAAAACATACAGTTTCAATACATGATGATAGATACATAATCTAGCCCAGTAAAGGTGAGGGCACAGAAAACGCAACACTTGGGTATATAGACTAGAAAGAAAAGTGGCCAAATATGGGAAGGAGGCGAGAGAACAAAAGAGTGTCTTAATCCAGTGCTGAACCGAGACGAATGACCACAGTGTGACTGACAATGATCATATGACTGAAGCGATCACTTAGAGGGGGTTGCGTCTTAACTAAAAATACTCCCTCCCCAAGACCCAGGGCCACACTGATTTATTACTAGAAAAAGGCGGGAAAAGGCATAAAAGTCCTATTTGCATGCAAATATTCTATTACCGTAGTGTTTTTGACATACACTAGTATTTATGTGTGACACGTATTAAATATTGTCAACCCTCTGTATATGGACACCACTGTAAAGCAGACATCTCTTTAAGGCTGACAGTGATGGCTAGTCCTGACAAAGTTTCCCAAGTTTCTCTGTAACTTAACTCTCTATTTAGACAGACACCTCTCTAAAGTGGATGGCAGAAACCTATTTTAGCAAACTTCTGGTAGAAGAAGCTCTCAAGGCAGACACTAGAATGGCATTCTTTATAAAATCGATGAATTATGGCCTGGATGTTATTTTTAATTGAACTACCATCCCACCCTGTTTGACACTGTAATGTCAAACCGATCTCATAACTAGAAAAGGCATTTTTTATTGTAAAAACCAGCATGCACAATTGCAACTTGCCTTTATAAAGATATCATTTCAGTTCTGAGGTCACTACTTTATATAGTGTGAAGTTGCATTATCTCTCCGGCTATAAGGTGAACACCTATCTAAGGCGGACACTTGGATCTGGTCCTGAGGGTGTCCGCTTTAGAGAGAGCCAACTTTATACATATTTGAGTGCCTGTACAATTTGGGCAATTAATTTTGTTTAGGGGTCTCTTGTTGTATTTTGCACCAGCATGAATGCAGGTCCCATGGCACGTAACTTTCAACCAAACTAAGAAATCAAAATCGCTTTTGTTCTCTTATTGTTTGAGGTTTGAGAAATTGTTTCCTTAAAATTCATTATTAAGATTTACAAAAAATTATTCAATCTTCCACTGCTGTAACCCCAACTAAATTAAACCCTGCTCTTCATAGCTCTTTTCATAGCTCAGTGGTTGATAAGCATTCTAAAATATAATCGTGTAGGTCATGGCTTTGAATACCCTTTGGGGACTAGCTTGGAATTTTCTTTTTTATATAGATGTATATACTTTGAGAATTTAAAAATAATAACGGAGCATCATTTTTGTTATGCTCATCTTGCAGAGGGAGCATTTAGAGGTCACTCAGGACCACGAGTCAGTGCAAGAACGTACCCGTATGATCCGAGCCAGGTACATGGATGGTCGCACCATGTCTGGCCATGATCGGAGGCTTCTTGCGCGACTTGAGGGAGAGGAAAGAACCTTGGTCAGAAGGGAGAGGCATCTGCAGGCTGCTAACCTCAGCTGGCTGAACAAGTGTCTGAAGTGCTGCCGACCATTTGAAATGGTGTTTGGGATTTTCTATCTGTTGTTTGGCCTGCTCATTTTTGTGTCCTTGTTTCTTACCTGGTATGTTTCACACTTGAAATATGTTAATTCATTTAGAGCTGGATCCATTCATACACTGTAGGGCTGTCCCTAGATTTGAAAGTACCAGTGGGTGGGGACATGCTAAGAGAAGCCGGGGACTACAGATATTGTGCATATAAACCCTGGCCCTGGTGCTAAATGACAGGCTTACCTTCAGGTTTAGTAACTTTGAAACTATTACATTAGATCAAGAATAAGTGTGTTGTTTGTGTTTGTTAGATTGAAAATAAAATTTAAATTTAACTACCTGTTGGTGCCCAAATGTAAGATTTCAGTGGGAAATGAACAAAAGCCACTTAATGATTTAATCAGAATGTTCTAACTTGCACTCTGCCCCTCAATAAACATGCACATGGTATACAAAGTCATGTAAATACATTCTACGATCTGTTGGTTTTGCAATTTTTGTCACTTGTATTCTCTTAAAATGAACCTTAAATTATATGCTATTTTGTCTTTTGTAGTTTAGACAAGGCCCTGAATTCACTGGGTTACAAGTATGGCTATGCACTTCCAAAACCACAGCTTCCGAATCCCATCAACATTGTCATGGTTTATGCACAGAAGGTATATGTGTTCCTTTCAGGATATTTTGGGTTAATGCGAAGACCTTGGCTGATTTCATTGTTTATATCCTTCAAGGTGGAATTTCTCTGATAAAAGAGTTAATCTGCAACATTCTTAAGAAATGAAAAATGTTTCAAATAACGTTCGAAAAAGACACAAATGCAAGTTTGGCATTTTTCAAAAAGGAATATCTAGCTGTGCCAGTTTTCAACGTCCTCCTATTGTGTTTGCTACTAACACAAATTCACCAAAAAAGAAGAAAAAGAAATAGGCTATTTTCTAATCTTTTTCTTTTGTTTGCATAAATATTTTAATTCTACTCAGTTTGATCTGATGTAATGATCAAAAACAGCGAGCTGACAACAAGCAATAGGTCAGCCAATACCAAACTTGACTATAGCTTCACTGACTTGTTTGATCAATGTTCTGTGGATTGGATACTGTGTGGTGCAGCAACAGTTTGACTCTTAGCTGTATACCTGCGCAGAAGCAAATTGGTGGACCACAGCAAATTTCAAGTTAGGGACCACGCAGGGGGAGGGGCTGGGGGGCTTTAGCACCCCCACTTTTCAACAGTAAAAAGCAAGTAATACTAAAAACAACGAAGTTACTTTTCTATTTAATGTTTTACCAAAAATGGATTATTCTTGTTTTAAAACACTGCTGTTTTGTTGCTGAAAGTACATAAGTTTCATCACACCATGTTAGTTTAAATGCATTTCCAACCATTTCAGAGGACTTAAATTTAAAAATTTTCCAGAGGAGCATGCCTTTGGACCCCCCAAGTTGGCTCACGCTACCATGTTTGAAGTGAGCCCCCCCCCCCCCCCCCCCATTTTTAGTGTGAAATGACTGGTTCTGTAATCATGGTGGGTTATTATTTTTCCCTTTTTGTATCAGGTGTTTCCACTTGACTACTGTCTGTTTGTGGCTATTGTTCTTTACTTCCTGTACTGTACCATGTCTGGCATCAGAGCTATGGGAATACGTTGCTGCTGGATCAAAGTATCCTTTACTTTCTGAAATAGCAGTCTTTATAAATAAGTCAATTAAAATTCTGTGTAAAATAAGTTGATAATTAAAGAAGGAGGGTCAGGGAAGTACTGTGCCTTACAACTAACTTTTTGCCAAAGTTACTAAGCTAGGCACCCTGGATTTCAAAGGTTCAGAGTTTTGGCCCCCAGAAATTTTTCTTAGAGCACAGCCTTGTACTTTTCTCTTTCTCAACCCAAAGATTCAAGAGCGCAGTCATTACCTCAGCTAATACTGTAACTCAAAGCATCTTATTACACATGTTCTCATCCTTTCAGCACAACCACATTCTTATGACCATAATGTTTTTGCAGTTGTATCAGCATGGCTCCAGTGCTCATTTTCCTGGACAAATTTTTAAATAACATGTGTCACTGTGTGGAATGTGCAAAAAATAAACTGGAACCAACAGGGCTCAGGTTACATTTTTCACATCAATTACCTTGTTTCTCTTCGTTATGACTGATATTTCCTTTTCTTTTCTGCTGAAGTAAAGTTTCCCACATGCCCTTTTTTCGTTTCTTCATTTTTTCCATCCTTGACTCAGATTTAAGTTGTACAAAATACGTTCCCGCAAAACAATGCCACAAGCCTTGCTGTTCTTGATTCTGATGGTGATGCTGACCATGCTGTTTCTCAACATCCTGCTGTTCACTTTGGCTCCTCAGTATGTCATGTATGGCAGCCAGCACTATGTGGTAAGTTGCCCGATAAAATGTACACTCAGTCCTCCTTAATCCCTGTCTTGACACCAAAGATGCCTACAATGTACAGATGTAGGTGGGATTCCTCTTGACATTTATAGTGTAAGGGGTTCTCATCATCCAGAGATCAATATCAAATTTCAATTTTCAAAACAATCTGTCGAGAAAAAGGAAAACAAAAACTACGGTAAACTGGTTTGAAAACTTTTGAACAAATTAAAGAAAAATTTGAACCACAGCATATCCACATCTCAACCAAACCACATAATTCCAACTCCTTTGTCAATCAAAGTAATGTCATTTTATGTACACCCATTAGCTCCATTTTGTAATTTCAACCCCTCATTTTTAGCAAAAAAGTCCGCACGTTGCTTTTGTGCTAACTTACCGATAAGCTTTGGAGGTACATGTACCTCCCCCATAAGCAAAATACTAATTCAGGGGCCAGATTCACAAAGCCCTCCTAAGTATTGTTTGATATCAAAACAATGGGAAATTATGAGAAAACAATACTTAGGATCCATCTTAACTTAGGAGGGCTTCATGAATCTGGCCCCTGAAGTCATTAACAAAAATGACTCTTGTTCTTGTTTTCATATACTGGTCTTTTACAAAGTCTAAATAACAAAGCTAACTCTAATTTGGTAAAGATTCATGATCTAGTGTTTATTCACTGTTTCTGCTGGTTTGACTCATTTAAGTGACGTAAAATACCATGTGTTTATCACTGAAAATGATGTCACTGATTGTGATAAATATATGGGTTTTTTAAATTTTTTTTCTTGATTTTTTTTTTAAATAATGTGTGAATTATGCATTTATGAAGCTATGATAGGTTGAACTTGAGTTTGACGCTGTTACTGATATTTAACACTTGAAACAAGAGTTGAAAGTATTTTTCAATTTAACCTACCAGACAACCAACTCTGGTGATGGCAAATGCAATGTACCTCCAGCTCCCCATCCCAATGTTACATTATCTGGACACAATGGTACAGTGCCTGGAAATGGAACTACACCAGCTACACCAACTGCTTCCTCAGAAATCCATGTCTGTTCTACTGATGCCGGTGAAGGTGGGCGGTGGTGGTCATTGGTTCTTCCCCTCCCCCCTCCAAAAAAGAAAGAGAGAGAAATGTGTTCTCTAAAAACAATTCGCAGTATACTGAAATCAACAAAAGTAGTTGCTTTGGTAAACTACTACACACGAGCTTTCAGTTTGAATATGTGAAAGTAGTGTGTGGAGGCAGTGTGACCATGCAGTTAGGGCACTGGACCTGTAATGCGGAAGTCCCAAGTTTCGAGTCCCACACTGGCTGTTAATTGGAGAGGGTCATGCTTGTAAATAGCCAACTGGTTTGCCTCCCACCAGTTGGTTTTCTGAACCCTGTTATGTTTATTTTAATTATTTATTTGAAGTTATTTCAGTGGAATGCCTGTGAACTAGCTAGAGCAGCTAAGTGCATTTCCACTATAAACAAAGTATTTACATTTTTAATTTTTTTTTTTTTACATTTACAACTGAGGACTTTATCTACAGACTTAAAAGTACAAACACCAGTGTCTCTGAAAAGAAAAAGCTGAACTTCTCGCGTAGATCATTTTGAGAATTAAAGAATATAACATTCAGTTTAAGAATGTCTATTTGAAAGTTGTAAAGCAATAGCACAGTCACTATCAGTGATGGCAGCTCCAGACTGCTGAGTGACAGGTTAATTGTGGGTTCAAACCCTAGGCTGGACCGCAAATCAGGGTCTTAAAATATAGCTGGTGAGATCATGCTGGCTGTGTGATCAACATCTGCCTCAGATCAGATGATTGCATCATTGGGCATGCAGTGACATTAAGCTGTTGGCCTCCTCTGCCTTAACTCCATTTTATATTATTTAGTATAAATCTACTAGCGTTCTATCACGAATGCTGTTCTCTGATTGGCTATGCTACTCGCTATCTATTCTGTGATAGATAGTGAGTAGCGGTTGTCAACAAAATGGCACCTGCTTCTTTGCATTTTCGAAGTGTCTGTGAGAAGAATTTGGATAATTTACTTGTTTAGATTTGAACGAATAGTAGATTTATAGTAAAACAATTGCGTGATAGCTGATTCAGGCTGCGCCCTCATCAGCTATCATGTGATGGAAATCTCGAGCTCATAATCGAATTGTTAAATATAGCTTGCATATCTTTTTATTGAAATCGAGTGTACCTTGTGAGAGTATATTAAGCATGTGGAGAAGAAGTAGTAAGAAGCACTCGCCTGTGGCCCATGTTTCTTCCTGTGCCTTATAACAGAACAAAGCATGATTTAGGCCTTTTTTATTTCTTAAATGTAAGACTCTGAGGGCATGTTAGACCCCATACTGTTTGCAAAGAGTATAGGGTAACATATTGGAAATTCCTGGTGTTGTGGCCAGTCCTGGTGGGGTGGGGCTTTCATAACCTACGAGAGCATCCTGGTTTTTTTAGCTCTAATTTTACCCGCTGAGAAAAAACTTACTTTTCGGGGGAGAGAAGTGGTCAACAACCGAAAACATGTTTGCGTTTGCAGGCTAGAGCTTGCTCGATGAGCTTATACGATGTGTCCATCAAAGAGTAGACAAGGTTCAGAGAGTTCAATGTGCTGTGAAATGTCAGATTTTCTCCACTATTAATTAGTACTTTTCCTTAAGCCGTCTGATTGTTCCTCCTTACTCTCAATGATTTTGTACATGTATATTATTTTGCAATTATTCATAGGTTGCTGCATTATGACTCGAGCTGCAGTCTATCTGAACAGGTTTTTCTACAAAGTTTGGTTTTTTGGTGCGTGCTATTACTGGGGAACGTGGGTCTTCTTGATGGTAAGCTAGTTATTACTTTGTTACCAATGAAGTATGTTACAAAAACTATTTACTGTCATCCATTTCTGTGAACAGAAAGGATGGAAATGGAATGAACTTGAATTTAAGGGCCTTTTTTTCAATTTCCAACACCATGTTTTGGCAAAATCACCAAAAATTTAATGCATGCTCACTCCTTCTGCTAAAATTCATTTGATATCTTCCTGTAAGTTTTGCAAAAGCCTTTTGTGAGTGAGTTGCATGGGGAACTGGGGCAAGTTTCAAATTTTAACCAATCAAATTGACACCATCACATATAACACCACTTAGAGATCGGTCATTTGACCAAGTTTCATGCATTTTGGTTAAAGAAAAACCAAGTTATGGACCTTGAGACATGGTTCAAAATCAATACAAATGTCTCTAATATTATTTTGAAGCTGCACCCCCCCAAACCAAAAAGTTTTGTGGCAACTGAAAAATCCATGCAGTCATGCATGCACCTACTATTTGGAAATAACTGCAGAGGTTAAAATCACTTTGTTTGACCATTTTTATGAATATCACAGAAATCATAGAAAATTTTAACATTATCTTTCATGTGATGAGGTCAGTTTATTGATTGGTTAAAATTTGAAACTTGCACTAGTTCCCTGCACAACTCCCAAAATGTCTCATTGAATCAATGTTCTTTGTCTGAACAGGCTTACGTGATTGGACTGGGAGTGTCCATTGCCAAAAAACGCAAGTCGGTGGTGGATGACGAGCTGGATTCCAGTGATTATGACTCTGATGAGGACTTGGTTTCTGCATAGAGATGCAGTTTGTAATACTGCTGAATAACAGTAGCCTGCATTGCAGATGTAATCTAACCTAACCCTGGTTACTATCGTCTGTGAAGAAGCAAAGGATTCCTTGTTCTGAGTTCCAGAATTGAGTACGTGCTATGATTGGCCGGTTGACTGACAATAGCCAACCAGCAGCGTGAAGGGAAATCTGAGAGGCACTCCCAGTAAATCGTTATGTCCTTTGGGAGTCTAGAACAAGGAATTTGGCGATGCTTCGCAGACATTGCTAACTTGGGTTAGATTACGTCTGTGATGCAGTCTAGCTAAAAGCAGTAAAAAGCGGGAAGTTTTCTGAGTCCTCGAAATTTCACTGCACGTCATGAAGCAGATTTAGGAGTGAAAAAGTTCCTCAAATGTGCATTTTGTTTGATGTCAAGTATGTATTAACATACTTGAAACTTGATGAACAGATATACATTATTTTGTTAATGCAGGGGTAGAAAAAACTAGGAGATCAACACTGTACATAGCAGCTCCTTAGATTTCTGATTTAAAATGTACAGGAGTTTAGCATGAAGTGCTCCATTTCTTTAGCCCGAGCCTTTTCTGGGTGGGAAAAACCCGATACTTAATTGTTGGGTTGTTAACTAAGTAGACTGGCATGTCATTTGCACACCCCTGGAAATTTTTGTTTTTTGTGATATTCACCTCATCTTTGAACTGCACTGTGCAATCTTGAAGAATCAAGCAGCTCTGAAATTAGATCCTTGGTTTTCTTTTTTAAACAATTCAAGCGACCAGAAGTAAAACAGAACTCTAACATGGTGCTACGTATGTATATCGCTGCAGTTACGCACATTCAAATCCTAATTGTTCAGCTGGAAGTCTGGACTAGAGAGAGGACTCCAGTAACCAGTTGTTCAAAGCACAATTAAGTAGCCTGCAGTGCAGGCATATTTTGAGCATGCAAGTGCACATTAGGCCGCCATCTTGGATTTGGTAACTGTGGAGGGTTGGGGCGAGGAAAAATTTGCTGAGGGAGTAGGTATTAGATGGAGAAAGCTGCTCTTCCCCAACCCTCTACCAGTCAGGCAACAATCTGAGATGGTGGCATCCAAAACCTGGTCTGTCGTGCAATCCATTCCAAAATAACACCTGCAATCCTGTGGCATCAAAAACCTGGTCTGTTGTGCGTTCCATTCCAAAGTAACGCCTGCACTGCAGGCTAACGATTAAGCTATTCACGGGTTAGAGTGAACTTTGAGTCCAGTTTAGTTACTGTTCAATAAAAACATTTCCAAAAGATTTTCATCCTTAAGTTTTGTCTCGAATTTAACTTTACTTCAAGTGTGAAATTTGATTTACAAAGCCTTGTCAACGAGCAAGATGAAAACTTCGGTTAACTCCTAATCATGAGGTAGTGTTAATCAGCTTTTGAACAACTGGGTCCAGAGCTCCTTTCTTAGTCAATCTATTGGTAAGAGGAACAAAAATACTCTTGGTATGAAATTTTGTTTTGGGGGATCGGAAAGCAGAGAGCGTCACAGTTAAGCCTCAAGGCAACCACAGAATCAAGAGCAAACTTTAGGCATGTTGGCTGAAGGGAAGTGCAAAACTGCTCCTCTAAAGCAACCCTTCATTTCAAGCAATTTCATTTCTTGCAGTCTGATTCGGTCACACTTCTATCACCCTTTCTTGCATTTCAACTGTTATTATGTCTAAAACTTATTTCTTATTTATCTATTTTGTTTTTTTAGTTACAAAATCTCAAGTGTTTTTTTCCATCAGAAGTTAAAGTGTAAAGCAGTTGTAAATGAATATTAATTATAAAAGAAAAAATTGTGTAGCATTAAGCTAAGAAAGATGTTTTTTGTAAGTAGAACCTGGTATTAGCAGATAATGAAATGCATCATAAGGTATTGTAAGTAGTGTATTGTACACCATGTTGTATTGTGACGTTCTTAGTGCGGTGTCCGTTTTGTAAACATTGACATAATTCTTAAAGTGCCTATGAAGTAAAAAATTTGTTCTAATAAATTATGATAATTTATCATTTTCTGATTCTTATAATATGTAGGTTTTAGGCCAGTAGAACATTCACAGCATGGAATAAATTGAACCAAAAGTTTTAAATTTGGTGCCAAAACATGTCTTCATCTTGTGCACAGCCAAGCAATCATATTACAAAGCTGTGATGTAGGAAATACTTCAGAAGACATGAGTGTCTTGGCATTCCCCATGTCATCAGCATTGTCCTGAGCAAAGATTCGTTCCCAGTCCATGGGACACAATTTAGTGAATTTTGAGATTCTTTGGAGGGTGAAAAAATTCAGCTTTAACTGATTTTGTCAAATTTCATTTTTCATTTCAGTCAAGAGACAGCAAGCTTCAAAAATTCGAAAAAAACAATTTTTACTTCATAAGCACTTTGAATAAAAACTTTATCCTTAAATTAATAAACTGCTCCTCAAAGTAGATATTACATGGCCTCTCTGAGATATGAAAGTTCTCTGAGAGTTGAAAAATATTGAGCTCACTTGTGAAATAAATTTCAACACGAGAAGAGAAATTTTGTATCTCCAAGCAGGCACGTAAATATACCGTCATTCTATTTATTATGTAAAGACCAATGAAATACCAAACCATTCCATTTTTGCTGTGAAAGGCACAATTTATTATGTAACCATAGCAATGGTGATCTTAACTTTTCATGTGTGAAGATATCATATTTTCATGCATAAACTCACCTGATATTTTATTGGTGTTTATATAATAAATATACAGTATTTGTCAGTAACAGTTGACAGTGGAAGCCTAGACTATAAAGTGGAAATCTAAACAAGATAAAATTTCAAAGTTCTTTTAAGTGGTATTTCGAGCCAACTGACAAATCCTGGTTTTCTAAGTATGGTTCCCTGATTTCAAATCACTTTACACCTTTGCACTTTAACCCAACTTCAAAATAATTTTTGTAGAAATCAGTGGTTTACGTAAAAACATGACATTTTAAATAACTTGAGAAAAGTTTGAAGTTTTAAACTACATGTAGTTAATTTTTGGTAGGTAGAGGTAATTAATTTTATATAAACATTAAAGACACTAGTGATAAAAGAAAAAATAAGTTGTAGTCTTCTCACTTTATTCAGCCAATAAAAAAATTACATGCTAAACAATGAAACAAATGAACATGATTATTAAATTTTCTGTTATTTTTATTTGCTGCAATTACATAGAAGGCGTCTTAGTTTATCCAATGACATTTCACCATTGTGATTTTTACATGGTCAAGATATGTCAGGGGAAGGGGTGTTGAAAGTTCAGAGTTGGGAAGGGGGAGGTGCATAAAACAATTAATACAGATGATCATTTGACCTCTTATCATAGTGGATGAAGTTAAAGTGCACCTAAACCCAAAATTTTTTTTTGGCTAAAATAAATCTTTGCACCTGTTTGAAATGCATTGCACCTTTTTTAGCAAATCTTGACTAGTTACTTTGACTTTTCTAGGGTGATAAAGTTTCAAAATCTGGCCCCACAACCGTGTCAGAAGGGGCTTGGGTCTATTCTCGATTTGACGTCACAAACTGTTTTGCATGTTGGTGATGTCAAATCGAGAATAGACCCAAGCCCCTTCTGACCCGGTCGTGGGGCAGACGGTGGCCAGATTTTGCAACTTTAACACCCTAGAAAAGTCAAAATAACTAGTCAAGATTTGCTATTTTACCGAAAAATTTTTTTTGGGGTTTAGGTGCACTTTAAATGCCTGAATTTGTCATGCTTAGTTACCCAAACCAACTTTTTTTTTTACATGCTGTTATTTTACATTTCCACATTAAAATCTCCATCTCCTAGCTACACCATCGTATCCATTCCTTCTATTTCTCCAAGAATGTCATCATCGTCATCCATCTGAATGTCTCCTATGTCACTGTTTTCATTGGTGTCAGCAGTCTTCCTTGTCTCATTCTTCATGGCGACTTTGCTATGATCAATTCCGCTAGGTGCAGCACCCGCAAGCTTTGACATGATCCCCTGTCCCTCCTGTAGAACTTG
>JAEMWC010001005.1:67500-87500 GCA_016490735.1 Pachyseris speciosa | reverse complement strand
GAATATTGTATAAAATTTGCAAATTTACATTAAATAGGAATAAAATTGCTTAAAATAAGATTAACAAAATAAATCATGTCTAATAATATCTGCCAAGTGCTAGTTGTGTACTGTCTCATTAGTGACCCGTAGGTGTCCAAGTGGCTAGCACATCACTTTAAATGCTTTAACGATGTGAAGAGTGTGGCTCAGGACGGCTTTCTGCATTCTTCTAAGTACCTCTCGGTACCTATCTGAGCCCACTAACGCCTTGACCTCTTCCTTCAGATTCTGAGTAGCCACCCAGAGCATCAATGACAATGTTGAATTGTGGAATCATGAACCCTGGGTACCGTCTCTTGAGTTCTAGTTATTATTATTATTATTATTATTATTATTATTATTATTATTATGAGGGTCCGAAATTAACTTTTTTCTATTGGCGCCAACTGGCGACTAAACCATGATTTTTGGTGACCAGTTGTGAAATTCTGGTCGCCAGTGCAAAATTATTAGTCGCATTGGTGACCAGGAAAGCACAATTTCGGACCCTGATTATTATTATTATTATTATTATTATTATTATTATTATTATTATTATTAGGTGTTCACATTCAGGTTCCAGGTTTTAAAAATTGCAGTCTGCATAAACTGGGTATTTTGCAGGGTAGAGGCAGTGCATTTCAACAGCCTCTCTAGCCAGTGTTTGCTTTCATTTGGATCTTCCCATACCTCATCAACTCCTTTCTTGGGTATCCTGTAAGCTGATAAGCGTTGCCGCAATAAATCGGCATCTGTGTGTCTGAATGGGCAGCCTGTAAAGAGAACAACAAGAAAGTAAACACAAAAATTTGGTTTATCAACAGAGTTGATAATGTAAATTGACCACTGTAAAGAGATTCAAAAAGCTGATGTTGCAAGCATTAGCCCTTCGTCAGAGAATTGATTTGCTCTGATGAAGGGCTAACGCTCGAAATGTCATGCAGCTTTTGAATCTCTTTACAGTGGTCAATTTACATTTATTTATCAACTCTGTTGATAAACCAAATTTTCGTGTTTCACTCCCCCACTGAAGCAGCACCAGTTTTTTTTAGAAACTAACCCCTTTTATTCAACAAGAAAGTTAGACAGTTTCAACCTCTAATTTGCATCAAACTGTCAACTTGCAAGGAGCACCAATAATATCAGCTTTGAATTAATGGTTGAGGAAGGGTGGTTGGGTTGGCTAACAGGAAAAACAGACATCCCACAAGACCATCTCCCCCACAGCTGGTCTCTTAATCTCTCTTCCTTATAGTCCATAATAAACTTATTGGCCAATATTTATTTTTAATATAGATCTAATTAAATACCATGATGATCTCCAGGCCCAGGTGGGTTGCTCATAATAATCTTCATGCAGCTGTATGGGGTGTAGTCTTGTCGTTTGCCTTCTTTTCCATAGCTGTGACGAATGTTATATGCATACTGCTTGTCAAACTGAAAAAGAATGAAAAACACCATTAGGAATGTTAATTGTACAAGTCAAGGTAAACACTAGTCATTTTTTCTTCTTTCCAGCAAATGCAGAGTGCAAAGCCAACACAACAACAAGTGTTTCGAATTTTTATTTTGGGATTAAGTAAGTTCCATTTTACTGTTTTTTTGCAGTAACATTTTTTGAGGTTATGATGCACCATCATAGACAGGCTGCAAATATTTCCGTAATTATATGGCTTTGAGCCTTCAAATTGCAACTGGCTAGTTTCTAATAATCCTGTTTCTCTGTATTTTGGCAAAGAAATCTTTTTCCCTTGAACATTTGCCCTGGTTACTCAACGAGAGTTTAGTCTGCTGGAAGTCCACTTCTGAATACTGGTAGTTGTTGCAGCATGTGAAAAATCTGAAACATGAGGTAAATGAGCTGGTGGGGGTGGGGGGTGGAGGGAGGGAGGGGAGGGAGAGGTAGGAGCATCTTCTCCTGTTTTTCTCCTCATCCTGGTCTCACTGCGTTGTTCATCATTAGCTTGCACTCTTAATTACATCATCTAATGAGAAATTTCAATATTACCTTATCTACATCCATAAGTTTTGTGAATTCAGATCTCCAGAAGATCAGTGCTTCTTCTAAGCTGAGGCCAATTCCCTGGAGTAACACAACCACACATTGAGCCATTAACTCGGCTAAATACATTTGAGACTTAAGTAAAGTTATTATTATTATTATTATTATTATTATTATTATTATTATAACTCCTAATTGTAAAATAAAAAAGCTACAACAGGGCAAGGTTTCCTTAAACAACCAAGGACAATCACTGATTCCAGCTGCTCTATGTATCTCATAGAATGGAAGATTAACGGAACACCTTGGCCCCCCTCCCTCAAACAAATCCTAAAAATGCAGATTAGTTGGGAATGAGATAGTCTTGATTAGGCTTAATTAATGATACATAGGCTTAAAATGGGCCAAATAGATCTTTCCATGGATTTTTTCAGGTTTGATTTTGACCAGGTAGCGAAAATCTATCAACGCTGCTAGAAAGAGCAACTCAAAATTAGTAAAATGACCAAGTTTGAGAGTCACATCTTGCAAAATAGCAAGAACATGGTTCTACAAAGTCGAGAAATTTTAGGGACATTTGTATGCTGGAGGGGGGGGGGGGGCATGGCATAAATTTGTTTGAATGTCATATGCATATTCTTCAGCTTCCAAAGATTAAACAATAGCATTCCCCAACTGAAAGCAACAGCACTGATTTTCTAGCTTAAATTGTGGCATAGGAGTTTTCAGTAACAGCTTTAACCTAGGGTTAGCGCATTTTAAACAAAATAACTAATAATTAATTCTGTGAATCTACCAAGTAACTGGTCATGTACTGAAACTGTATGCCTTCATAAAAGTCTTTCGAAAATACAATATTCATGACATTAGTAGCAGTTTCAGTGGTTTCACAGTTAGTACATGTATAAGGCATCTTAAGACACAGTAAGACCTTCAGGAGATTACAAGAATAAGTTAACAATATGAAACTACAGGTAAGACTAATTACCAATGGTATAGAAACAATAAAAATATGTTAAGCAAAAACAAAGACTACATATAATCAATAAAATAAAATTTCCCGCTTTACAAGGATGCCATGTGGTCGACATTGCTCTGGAAACTTGTGGTAACAAATCATTGATTTGTAGCTTGCCAGTGACAATGACTTAAGTATTCAGTACAAGGAAGAGGCACTGTTAGTTTGTTTTCTGTATTTATCAGGTTATACTAGGACATTAAATCCCTTTAGTTAATAAATCTTGAAGTCAGAAACTCAGGGGTTTCATCACTATCTTATCTTATAATCTTGCAAAAATATTGTATCTACGGTTCTACAGAGTTGGGCAATTTTAATTACCGACGTTTGTATACTGGGGCAGAAACTTGTTCCCCAGCATACAAACGTCTGTAAAATTTCCTGACTTTGCTAAGCTATAAGTTCAAGATTTTAAAAGATACGATTCCCACACTTAGGCATTTTACTTATTTTATGGTGCTCTTTCCAGCAGTGTGGATAGACGTTACATGGCCAACATCAAAAGTTGGAAAAACCATGGAAAGGTCTATTTAGACCTAAATAAGGCCTAATAATATTAATTTTAACAATTATTCACCGAAGTGGAGGTGAATAATGGTGGATATTTGCCGAGCCGCAAAGCGGCGAGGGAAATATCCACCACTTTCACCGAGCGGACACTGAGGTGAATAATAATTGTTTTAGTATATACCACACAAGCTGAATAATTAGCGGACCAAAACATTATTTTATGTGTGACAATATACCAACAAGTGGTCAGAAATTGTAAAATCTTGCGCGCCAGCTATTCGGAGGTGAATAGTACTTGCTAATCACCTCTGAGTTAACCAATCAGAGCACGCGAAAAGCACTATTCACTTGTGTGGTATATAATAATGTGCGATATTCCATATTCTGTTACTTTGCCATTGTACCATTCCATGGAACTGTGCTTTGTGAATTCATTTTGAATTCAGAGTTCTTAGCCTGTGTGTTTTGCAACAGCATCATCATTGGGTCTGCATTTGGGAACCAGTGCTGTTACCTGTGCCACATCCAGTCCTACTAACCTTAATAAACAAACCATACTGCAAACGGCCAAAATGCTTCAAGTGGTGATTTTCTTTTAAAGCTGTGTGAAGTTGACGCATACACAAAGGATAGGATGTTTTTGACAACTGCAAAAATAAATTTAAATATTACAATATGACTGAATGCTCTATTAGCAAAAAAAATCAATGATGCACACACAAAGATTAACATTTCCTAAGGTCTGGGGCAGTTCATGAATGCTAATAAAGTCTTCAAGATCCTCTATATAAAATTTTTGTTAAGATATCTATTAGACTAAAGGCAAACCTTACTGTTATTTCACTTACACTATCAATTTGATCCAAGGTGACCTTGCCTCCCACTGATTTCCTCTGAGTGTAATCCTGCCCAACATACTGTCGACTGAAAAAATAAGCATAGTAATGATATGACTGGTTACCAAAAAAATCATTTATCTCATCTGATGTTGCAAAATTTCTGCATAGGAGGCTATACACAAACCTTAGATTTGTTAATTTTGGCAACAGCCTCTCATCTTCTTCAAGATATGGCAGTGCTCTAGCAGTCATCTAAAAGACAAAAATGTTGCAAATTAAATTAGCTCCCAGGCGTAAGAGTTTTACATAATAATGATAATATATACAGGCAAAAACTAGCGATAAAAGAGTCCGACGTTTCGGTGACATCTTGGAATTCTGTTATCATAGTGTTTATGCACTGATGAGGTCTTGCTTCTATGTCCATCAACATGTACGAACAGATGGCCACAGGTGTATCCGACATAACCAGCATCGCACCGGTCACACTTGAAGTTATACACAACACATTGTTGATCAATGAGCTGGGGCTTAGGTTCGCTTGTCGGGAACTCCTGGGCAATCTTGTGGCTCGTAAACACTGGTTGGACAATAGTCTGGAGCTACATGCTGAGATCTTTTAACTGTGTCTTCACGATATTTGCAGACTCCTGGTCTTTAAAGGGTATGACGACCCGAGTAGTGTTTTCCGTCATAGATTTAGACCGCAATGAAGACTGGTCAGTGACCTTTAAATTTAGGAAGGTTTTAACAGTGGAGGCAGGATTCCAGAGGACCTTCGCAATTGTTTTAATGTGTTGAAAAAATGCCAGAACAAGTTTGATTGTCTCGTTAATGAGATGTTACTCATTAAACAATTACGACCATGTTTAAATGTACAATCAGACTCAATTAGCGCAAAGGTCTTTGTCTAACTTATGCAAATTAGTGACTCTGAACTCTTAGTTACTCTTGAAATCGCATATTTGATTTAGTTTCCCTTGACAATGGCGCCAAGATGTCGCCGAAACGTCGGACTTTTTTATCGCTAGTTTTTTCCTGTATATGTTTCTCTAATTTAATCATTGTTGATTAGAATAATGATAATGATAACATTATTTTGCCAGGAGGCTTCTGCTCCCAATATAAAGATACAAAGGTTTATTACACCCTAACAGACTATAATGGGCCATTTCTGAATTCTGTTCGGCATTTTCTTCAATGCTGGTCCTTGTACAAAGCTCTTTACGTGGATATCAGTTTTATTTGCATAAAATGTATGACTGAGAATTCATTTTCATAAGAAAGAGTGGGCGCGCAGCCTTGCTTTGATAAAGAGACTCAAGGCAGCTTGGAAATGGTCTATTGCCTGCTCTATTTGTTGTAACTATGTTATCAAAACACTAGCTATAGATTTTAATACCCCAGGTTTGAAAAAAAAAAAAGAAAAGAAAAACATTAACTCTGTGCTCTAAGAAAAAATGTTTGGAGCCCAAAACTCTGAAACTTTGAAATCCAGGGAGCCCAGCATAGTAATTTTGGGCAAAAACTTAGTTGCCAGGGGCCACTGGGGCTGCTAGAGCTCAACCCTGTACTCTCAATTACAACTGATGTGTTTTTTATCTCTGGAAACAACATTATTTCAGAAATAATTCTGGTGTTGATCCTTTTCTGATTCAAGGTGTAATATTGCAATCATCTTACCCAAACAGTGCTCTTAATTACAGACTACAAACTTTGCACCGATCAAGCATCTCACAGGTCGGGGTAACTGGGTACAGACAAGAGCCAAGAACTACAACTTGCAGTGTAATAGTTATAACTGACTCTAACTTTATTGAATTGATCTAAGGTTTATATACACATGCATCGGCATGAATCACTAAACTTAGAACATTACCACACTGAATCACCCTGAATCATTCTTAGCTTAGTCACTGTGAATCATCAGCAGAAATGTATCTCCTACGCTTGCTCGCAAGTATGTGCTAAGGTAATTATAGCAATTATAGCGATGGCAACTTGACACCTTGTTGCAAGTTACAATGTCACGCCATATAACGCTCACTACAAGTGTCTAAAATGTACAGTAAATTGATACATTAGGCACTCACAGCAAGTGCTCGCGACAGCTGCATACGAAACTCATTGGCCACCAAAGAGACAAGCTCATCTCTGGGAACATATGCAAAACCCTGCAAAACAACCAGACAAAATGTAAACTGTTAGCTTTTGAAGATGACTGTGAACATTTTCAATGAAAGGGATGATGATGTTTAGACAGAAATGTTTAGACGCATATTCTTGTGAAAAGGAAATAAATTATGCACTTTTCCATCAGGAACTTACATTTTCTAGGTAAACCTTTCTTGATCTCACAAGGTCAAGAGCCTCGACAAAGTCAACCTAACGAAAAAATTAAGTCCTTAACACAATGGTAAATTAATGAGGCATTGAAGAGAGTCAATACCTAATTTGACAGTAGAAAATTATATCGATTTGGATTGCCTTTAATAGAATGGACAACTGCAGTAGTGGTGATTCTCCTATCCAGGGCCAGGGGTGGATGAGGGACAGCCATATTCAGCACATCCCAGAAATTTATCCTTATGTTATGAAAAGGCATAAAGAGTAAATATGGTATGAAAGCGCAACAGTGAACTGAAACTGTAGCTGTACCTTAAAGTAGTCTGTGTTTTCCACTTTGTCGATTGTTAAGTTGAATCCTGAATTCACCAGTTCCTCCCTTCTCTGCTTTCTTTCATTTTCATCTATCTGTGGGAAAACACATAGAGCTCTTCTCTTATTCAATCAGAAAAACAAATGATAGTAGTAGTGTGTCAATCAATGCTTACAATCAATCATTGATTGAAAACATAATCAATTATAGATGATGATGATGATGATGACGATGATGATGATGATGATGATGACGATGATGATGATAATTGACTTTGTTTAACGAGGGCGACACTTAACAGTCTATGACTGACAAACCTGAGGCCCTCGAAATTCTGGATTGAATTGGAATTTGGAAATGCTGGTTTTCAAAGAGAGGGGAAAACCGGCGTACCTGGAGAAAAACCTCTCAGAACAAGGATATGAGAACCAACAACAATCTCAACCCACATATGACACCGAGTCTGGGAATCAAACCTGGGCCACATTGGTGGGAGGCGAGTGCTCTCACCACTATGCCATCCCTGCTCCCCTTGATTGATGCACAACTGTCACGGAAAAACAAAAAATCAATTGGTTTCAAATAAAAATAATTTATCAACACTTGTGTGTTGCCTTTTTAATGCCCTCTCATAACAGCATCTATAATCCACTGAATGCCCCCATTTCGTTACGTTTTAAATATTACCACAGAGAATTTGGACATGACCAAGGCGATTTGCAGGATATGTCAAAAGGAATACACCAACAACGGTACTTTGACTCGTACACAGGTGAAAAATAAAAGGGATTTCTAATCAGTAGATTTTTCTAATTATAATTGAATGTATGAGAATGAATATATGAAAATCATATATTTGAAACTTAAAGAATGAGTATGTGAATTATCATTGCAGTTATGAACACTACTTATTTATAAGCAATATATTCAGCAGTAGTGAAACTAAAGCCTGAAAAAATTCAGGCTTGTGCGGGATTCGAACCCATGACCTCTGCGATACCGGTGTTGTGCTCTACCAACTGAGCTAACAAGCTAACTGGGAGCTGGTCAACCATTCTGTTTCCTAACACTAAATAATAGTACCTCCCATCAGTACATCAATGTAATCATTGTGGAGCTTGTAATCAGTCCACTGATGACCCCATAACACCCAACAAACCCATAAATCAATCAGAACCAACTGTACCACAATACTGGTGGAACTACAGATTACAAAGCACCAAGTACTTGACATTTAATTTTCTAGGTGTAAACTTTGTCACATATCAGTAACACAACCTGAAACTCCTCCAAAAACAATGGGGAAGCAGGGTAGCACAGCAATGAGAGTGCTCGCCTTCCACCAACATGTACCAGGTTTGATTCCTGGACTTGGCGTCACAAGTGGGCTGAGTGTGTTGGTTCTCTACTCTGCTCTGAGAGATTTTTCTCTAAGTACTCCGGTTTTCCCACCAACATTTGATTTGATTCTACTAAATTTAGAGTTGATTTCAATTAGTCTCCTCAATTAGTAGTAAGAGCATCTGTGCTCAGCTAGAAAGATTTTTGAGACTAAAATTAAGTGGTTATTAATATTCTCTAAAATAATTATTTTGTCTCTTTTCTAATTACACACCACCTAAGATTGCCAAGGTGAAACAAGCATTGCATGATTCATGGCATGCTATGGGTTTTCAGTATCTACTGTTAAGAGACAGTGGGTTTCATATTAATATACTGTGTACATACAGGTGCATATTTCAATCCATTGGCCTTGAGAAATTCATCTGCCTGTTGTCCATCAAATTTGGCAACTTCAATGAAGCGAAACCTGCAATGTCATGCAACAACACTGTCACTTCAGTTCTTTCTCAAACATGGTAAAAATAACAAAAATTTCAAAAAAATTTGGCTGGATGGCTAATGCCTTCTTCTTATTTTGGCAACTGCCTATGGACCACGAAAATGATCTAACACATTTGAGCCAGTCCCCCTTCCACCTCAACTTTCTTCACAAAACTTAACTGTCCTGACCATCAGGGCTGTGTTCAATAAATCATTGAAAGTAAATTGCAATTTCCTTGGTTTTGCATCGCAAAACTCAAGCCACTTTAGTTTTTCAACCAATGAGAAGAAATATCAAAACCAATCACAACTTGTATGTGTGCATTTTTCCCACATTTGGTGCTGGCTTCAAACTTTGATTATTTGGCTCATTGCGCTGTTTGCTCTTGTTGTATTTGTATTTGTGACCTCTCACGCAAAAATGAACACTAAACACTAAATGCACAGCTATCAAATGAGTTACAAACTGGTCACCAAGCTGTTTGGAAGGAGTGAAGACAAATGAATGGCTACATTCAGTTTAGGTTTTACAACACTTAAGGTGATTCCCTACAACTGCATGGTGCATCCTTACTGTGCATAATTTATGGCGTCATTTAGTGTGCACACGAGCGTGCGTGCCTTAGAAACATGGCTTATTTGCCTCGACATTTGACTGTTTGTCAGCCGAAAATTTCCCTTTGTGATCGTGTTGCAAAGAAATGAGCACTGTGACCCCCATTTTATATTTCATAATTTCAATGAGAACAGTACCCTCAATAACTGAGAAAAAAATTAGCAGAAATCTATGGCTACTTTTTTGGCAAATGAAATAAATTCTACAGAGGGAGACATAACAGGCCCAACAGCGCATGTCCAAATTATGTTTCCTTTAAAGAATTAAAAATGCAGGGTATTTGAAGAAATAAACAATCAAAGAAAGTCAAACTCTGTGTGATATAACACGCTGCATTGAAAAATAATCGAGCTTCTTTGTTGCGCATGGAGATTACCAAAAGTCACCTATTTTTTTAGTAAATAACTGTATTTGTCAGCATTGTGGCATGAAAACAAGCATGGTGGCCCCCTCTTTTTACTACATTTTTAATATCTCCTTGTCCTGTAACAACAACATACCAAGTTTCATCGGAAATCTATGGAGGGTTCTTTTACTAGGGAATCACCTTAATTGAAATCTGGTCTGATGGTTCACTCCTGGTTAGGATTAGTTAAACCAGTTTATAACAGTTGAAGAGAAATCCTGGGTGTTACCTTCAAATGAAGGCCTCGGAGCATAACCATCCTATGTCGAATTTTGGGTTGTTTTTCGATTTTGCCTGGATTTGCCCGAATTGTTGCATGTAAACTGCAATTCGATTGAAAGAAGATGTAATGCAACTTGCAAACCACTCCCATGGAAGGTTGGTTTCTTGGTGTACGTAAGAAAAAATGCAATTCTGGATTCTGGATGAATCAGTCAAAAAAATACCATACAATGTGTTTCCATCGAATTGCAGTTCACATGTAGAAATTCAGACAAATCCAAGCAAAATCGAAAAACGACTCAAAATTCGACATGTAGGATGGTTATGCTCCAAGCCCTTCAATATTATGGTGGAGTATGCTAATTAACAATTCCCAAGGGTATTCTTTGAGTGAAAGACTAAGCGCCAAATGCTCGTAACCGATTTAAGAGAACACAGAACGTTTCTGTTCAGTTAGACCTAATGCGCAATGTGTCGTTTTTGCTTAACCCATTGGCACCCGTGCCGGCCAAAACCGGCCGTAAAAAACTCCCATGCTTCAAAACATTGCAACTTTCTCAATCGCACGAATATTGCCTTAACTGTTAGTTGTGAGCACGAAATGGAATGCTCTTTAAATTTGGATATCCAATAAATGCAAGAAACGTAGCGATTTTTACCAAATATGGCCTTTTGAGTTTGGACAAGAACGAAACTGGCCGTTTTTAACGTCAAAGAGGAACAACAAAAATGCCCCTTTTTGCCTTCATGTTTTTTAGGGAAATCATCGTGGAAAAACCAAAATTCAACCATCATAACGAAATTCAATCCTTTTTCTAGCTTAGAAATGACTTTTTTTTGTTCATATTCTTCTCCCGAGCGTAGATACAGCCTTTTGTTCCAGTGCATTCGGGCCTTCCCGACATTTTCAACATCTTGAGCGCATTGCATGCTGGGAACTAACGAGAATTTTTGACAGCGCCCGTTCCTTCCCCCAATTCTTTCACATATAAACGAAGTCTACAGCCACTCCGACCTACCGCCAAAATTTCCTGCTCGTGGTCATCTTTAGTACACAGAAATTCCAAAATATGTGGCGGTAGGTCGAGAAATTCATCAATAGTCGAGTCCCAAAGGTACTAAGTGTTCGACCGGCCAAATTCCCAGTTCGTCGAGTAACAAGCCAAATTCAACAACAAAGTACATCACCTTGCTTGATTCTTTGAGAAAGTGGACTCTAATAGCTACCGTCACGCTTAATGATGCTCATCAGGCAGCCGCTAAAGATGAAAAATGGCTGTAAATTTAGCAGAAATCGCAAGCAAACCCAACTTGGGCCATTGTTGTCGCTTCACCGATAAAAAATAGCTACGTCAAAATGACGTTTTCAGAAACCTTGAGCCTCCAGTGGCTTAGGACAGCACCACTTTTCCCTGGTAGTTCAAATAAAGAGTCACGAATTGCTATTCATCGTTTATGGGTGGAAAATCACTCCGAAAATGTAAAAACCTGCGGTAGTCAATGGGTTAATCATAACACTCGACAAGCTCGCTTGGCACGAAAACAGTGCACAATATTCGTGGTTGACTTAAAAAAAACAGCACACAGTAGCCTTGGTTAATCTCAGCTCAGCGCGCAAAGATTTTGCCCGACCTGAAAACAGCACTCACTCCGAAGAGATTCAGGGTTATTGCTGGGTTTAGGTTGGACTTAACATTAGGGCTAGAGCGTCGGCTAGGGCTAGGGATAGGGTTAGAGAGAGGGTTAGGGACATGGTTAGGTTTAGTGTTGACGTTAACGTCAACGCTAGCCTTAAAGCGCGGTTGTTTGAGTCCGAATCAGCTTGACTTAAGGGTTCGTCCGAGTCAAAAACAGCGCCTAGTTGCCTTGGTTGACTCTAAGTTCTTTCGGAAAGGCTTTGGCCGATATAACACAGCGCTAAAGTCAGTTATTTGTCTTAAATACAGCGTACATCTTAAATCCAGCGTACAAAAACCTCGGTTGATTCTAAATCAGTGCACAAAAAGCTTGCTGATGGCTGAAAAATCACAAAATATTAAAGACGGCTGTTTTGACTTGAAGAAACTTTTTGCCAAGACAACTCTTATTGGTGACCTACAGCAAAAATTTGAGTTAATCAGATGTTCTAGGGCAAAAATTAAGAGTCCTAAGAGTACGCTGTTTTCCGTCATGTTTCGTTTACTCAGAACGTTGTGTTGCGTAGTAAATTAAAACTTGCGCGTGGTTTCGTCAGTTGAAACGTTTTTGATGGATTCATTTTCATCGTCAAGTGGAAAACAATGGAATGAAAATCTTATAAAAATTAACGTAAATGACGACAGTGAAATAATTTGACAGAAATACTTAACTCTTTTGTGAAATTAACTTGGCTCCAAAACGTAAAAAAATTTGCATGAAATTCAATCCCTTTATCACGCGTGATGGATTGTCTCATCACAATGACTGTAGTCGCGCACAAATGTTTATGTCGCGTGAGAATACTTTTTGCTGTAGTTTATTAGCCTCCATAGAAGCAAAAAACCGAGGCGATCAACGCAAAAGTGATTTATGTGTTAAAATTCGGCAGCGTGTTTACCAAATATTCATTCTCACTTGTTCATCAGTCACGGATATGTCACGAACCAACAAGCGCGGATGTTACGGCAATTCACAGAGGTTGTGGGTTCGAATCCCGTACAAGCGGTTTTTTTTTCCGTTTTGTTTTGTTTGTTTTTTTTTTTGGTTTCACTACTGCTTAAGTTGTGTTCTTAACTGCGGGGATCGTTCACATTATCATCCATTGTTTACGTAGTCTGATTCACACAGACAAATCGCGAGGAGTACTGCTTAATATTGCTTTGAATGTTTGCTGTGCGCGCCAATGCAACTTTTCCATGGATTGTGTTCAAGATACTCATCGAAAACGGGCAGACTTCACTTCGTGCCGAATGAATTCTCGGTAGCGTTTCCGAAGTTCGACCAACTATTTCACGGCTAACAGTAAAAGCAAGCTGGGATTTCATGTCACGAGTGGTTTCAAAAAATGCGCTCTTCAAAATTAATGAACAATGGAAACCTCGGTGCAGCAGCTACACAGTTTTCAAAGTTATTTTATAAGGTAGAGTTTTTTACTGAAAACAAGTAATAATCTGCCCCAACCCACAGCGCCCTGTTTGACCGCAATGAATTCTGGGATCATTGTCTGCTCCAAGCGCAAAGAACAAGAACTCTTCAAACATACACTTTTCACCCTAAAGTCTAAAAACCACTCTCGCTTTCCCAGCTTTTAGCACCGCAACCTTTGAGAAATGGAACAAGACTAGCAACGACGCGCCGCTTTTGAGACGAGAGTTGTTTTCAGACTTTTTCCGCCTGGCTTCTGCTCTGTACTCCAAAACGCTAATATCTCATCGTGATTTGGTAAGCACAGAGAAAACGCTAACTGGATTCTTTCAGAAGCGTTAAGAACTTGCGGATCTCCGGACTTTTCATGACGTCTTTTGATCACCAGGCGGGAAGGCAAACCAATAATGCAGTTAATACGTAGCGATCCGCAGCTCCAGCACTCACGTAAGTTTCGTATCCGATGAGCTTAATTATTGATGTTTTAACCGCCAAATTTATAGTCTACGTCACACTATCAAATAATCTTTTCTACCCGTCAATCATTTCACGTCCAGTTTTAGTTGTACTCCTCACAAATGTTCACATAATTCACGTATGAATATTAATACGGTACGCATACAAATGAGCTTAACTTCAATTGAAGGCCTCGGAGCATAACCATCCTATGTCGAATTTTGGGTTGTTTTTCGATTTTGCCTGGATTTGCCCGAATTGTTGCATGTAAACTGCAATTCGATTGAAAGAAGATGTAATGCAACTTGCAAACCACTCCCATGGAAGGTTGGTTTCTTGGTGTACGTAAGAAAAAATGCAATTCTGGATTCTGGATGAATCAGTCAAAAAAATACCATACAATGTGTTTCCATCGAATTGCAGTTCACATGCAGAAATTCAGACAAATCCAAGCAAAAATCGAAAAACGACTCAAAATTCGACATAGGATGGTTATGCTCCGAGCCCTTCAAATGTATTGCCCTCACCTGAACAGTTCAACTTCTTGTGACATAAACCACCGCCTGAGATCCTCCCTAGCAAAGACATCAAAATGAAAATGAATTTGTAGTTTCTCTGTTACTGCCAGAAATCCCCCTTGGGGGCCAAGGAATACAAGTCCAACATTTACGTACGATCTACAATATGCGAGACGTAGGATGAAGTGAGATATGTGGTCCTTTCGTCTCTCCTTTATTTCCTCCTCTGGATTCTAATAAGAAAAATATACCCTGCATACAGTCAAAAAGCTTGCTAATAGTAAATGATGCAAACAGGAATGGGGTGGAGACTACTTGTTCAGGTAAATTTGGTTTATCAACGGAGTTGATAATGTAAATTGACCACCGTACAGGGATTCGATTAGCTGATTCGCTCCGACAAAGGGCTAATGCTCGAAACATCAGCTAATCGAATCCCTGTACAATGGTCAATTTACATTATCAACTCCGTTGCTAAACCAAATTTTCGTGTTTTACTCCCCCACCGACGCAGCACCACAGTTTCTTTAGAAACTAATCCCCTTCATTTACTTGTTCAGGTAGGTTGAGTGGGACAATTGACAGAATGACGGATGAGGAGAAGGCAGGAATGCAACACCCCCTCCCCCCTGCTTCCTCCACAAATACTGAATCACAAAAATAATTAATGGACATTTTACTCGTAAAATAGAGTTAACTAATTAGAGCGTACTTCAGCCGTTGTTTCATTATGATTTACTTTGCCCTGGGTGGCAAATATGTTGCTATCGCACATAAAAAACATTGCATGTCTCAGCTCTGGTTCAAGAGCTCCTTGTTTATCTTAGATTACATCAATAACTGACCTTCAGTTGTTTCTACAAACTTCTGTGATAACAAGTTTTCATTGTTAGTAGCTGTAATCAATACTGTGTTATGCTTATATCCATCAATGCTAGCTGAGTGCTCCTTTGTTTTGTTCACTTTGCATGCACACGCTGTATTTTCCAATAGTAGTTTACTACGCATTAGTGTATTTTATCTTGGACTACATAGTTAAGCGATTAAGTTGTTAATTATATGTTAGTGGAACATCATCACACCAGGTCAGTGTATTCCTGAGGACCTTTTTGAGATGACACTGACTGATGTTTCAACTACCCGAGTGAAAGCTACCACCAGAGTAAAGTGAGTTGTGTAACGTCAGTAGATAGTATAAAGTCTCCTGCATTTCACAGCTCATTTGACACTGATGATGATTTCCACTCTGGTTGTTGAAACATCATGCAGTGTTATCTCAAACAGTCCTTCTCTGCAGGAGTACACTCACTTGGACAATCGTGATTCAGCAAGTTATGAATGACTCCTGGGTACAATCCACATACAAAACACAGAATGTTGCAACATAGGGCAATTATTAGGCCTTGATCAGACCAAAGATTTCATAGATGGTTCCTCGGTTATTGGCGCCATATTAACTGGGGGCAAACACGGCTAAAATTGCAGTAAATGTATGGGATTTTGGCTGACTTTGAACCACTGTAACACTGCTACAAAGAGGCGGATTTCCGTGGTAAAAATGTCTTTCAAAAGACGTTTGTACTGACATTATTTTTGTGAAGTAAAAAGAACAGATTCAGGTTACAACAATCGTAAACAAAATTATTTTTAAGATTTCATACAAACCTCTAATCAAAATTATGCAAATTACTGTGAATTTAGAAGCCACATGAGAAGTTTTATGATTCTAATTTACGGACGTCGTACCTTCATTAATGGCCTTATTTTCTGTTGAATGAACGATATCAATAAAACCGTTAAAAGTTGTGGCAAATGTTGGAAATCCACCTCTTTTTAGCGGGGTTACAGCGGTCCAAAGTCGGTCAAAATCCCATACATTTACTGTAATTTTAGCCGTGTTTGCCCCCCAGTTAATATGGTGCCAATAACTGTGGAGCCATCTATTAGGCAGCAGTCAAAGGTATGGCCCACACATACTGCATTTCAGGATTTAGAGAAGGTATTCTGCCAAAATTTTCTACCATCCAACCATTTCACACAGTCAGGTCACAGTCAGTCACAGTCACAGTTGAGTCATCAGGCAGCTCACACAGCTTGAGTTTAACACTGTTTTTATAAATAAACATGAATATATGAAGATCATATATTTAACTGCAGATTAGATAAATGAAGACAAAGCATGAAACGAACAGGGATTATAACTACATCCTAACCCTTGCTAGGAAGAGACAATAATCCATTGGACAGAGCGCTGCCACAAGAATCTTGTTACATACCCTGTATGGGTTTGTCGATACAAATCTACAATGTTACAGCAGAGTTGAGGATAGCAATGCTGGGATCTTTCTAATAATTTTCCAAAGTATTAAGTCAGTTACCTACCGTGCTCATAGCTCGCTGACTCTGTGGTAGAAAATTTTTCAAGCTTTCCTTCATGGCATGTTCATATTCTTTGGAGCCTCTTTTGTAACGTATACCAAATGTTTCCACTTCTCTGAGGACTACAAGATGAGAAAAAATAAAAACCATTTCATAGGGCTTCTTAGGGGGCCACCCTGTTTTGTGCGATGGTAGAATGATGGAATACAACACTCAAAACTGGAAAAGAAAAACAGCATTAGGATTAGACATGTCCTAATTAGACCAACTTGCACAAATCGATTAAGCCTAACTACACCTGATTATAATTAATATTATCAGGTCTAACTAAATGCAGCTCCAATTCAACCTTGATAAGGTCTAACCAAGGCTTAATTAGACCTACTAAAGCATCCTAAATAGGCCTTACTAAGGTACAGGTATATCTAACTGCAATGGTAGGAGTGGCAGATGGTAAATCTGAGACAGCAAGACTAATGTACTTTCTGCAAGACCAAGACTTCCTTATCCTTGTAGTAGAAATCAAAACTCCGAGACAATGTTGCAAAACAATCAAGTCAGCCAGAACCAAGAAATTTGACACAAATTTTGCGAGACAAATAATGGTGTCACATACATGTATGTCCCCTCGCCCCAAATTTTGGTTGTATATACTGTCATTTTTTTGGTTCCCACATTTCAGCATTCTAATGAACAGGGTCAACTTTTACTATGATAATACTGTTTATTTCACCATTGTATAAGGTGGTGCAGGTTATAGGGGCTAATATAGCTGTTTCAAAGTAACACTGGATGAGCTGTTACATAAGGTTCATGACAGGGTATGGAACACATTGCCAGTATGGAACGCATTGTCAGCTGACGTTGTTAGTTCATCATCGTACCCAGAATTCATCAAAAGTGTCTTCTAATTTAACATAGTAATTTAACTTACATTGTTGTTTTTCATTTGTTCTGATACCATGCACACTGTAATTGAGTGACCACTGGCCGCTTCATTGCTGGATTAGCTTTATTTGTAACGCTTGTGGCAATTATCATGATTAAAGATCTATGACAGGCAGATCTACAGGGATGATATGCCCAGTATTTAATACCCCTGGAATGGATCAAAACTAAGTTTTACCACAATTGCTAGTAATTTTGCAATCTGATTGGCTGCTCGCGTCAACGTGTCACGACCTTGGTCACGCTCTGAAATATACATTTATATTGTTGCAAATAACAAATGAAATGTGTTTTAGCGTTGTCTGTATTCTTTTTGACAACGATATTCGTCATCACAGTAGTCAAAATTTGTTGCCGACGAATATCTTTGCCGACCGATAAGCTAAGAGTACAGACAACGGCAAACCACATTCGATTTGTTAAAATTTACAAACGATAGTCACCTAAAACGTTTTACAGAAGGAGTGGATTATGTTAAACTATCAAAGAAAGGTTAAAAATGATCAGCTCTAAAACTGCAACTCTACGATCGAGGAAATGCTTCAAGCTTGCTCACCTTTTAAACGGTCAATGGCGAATTCCTCGAACTCTTCCAGCGTGATGTTGTCTGTAGGTGGCACTTTGTACATCTGCAGTCCGTGTACATACTTGCTAGTATTTTCTGAGCCTTCAAGCTGATGAATCTTACTTCTTTTTCGAGCTCTATTGCCTCCAAACTGCATATTTTTGGCAAAATGTGTTTGTCGATCTGCGTATAAAAATTGCAATGGATTCTTTCCCGCCAAATGAACAAAACTGAACTAGTACCGAGTCTCTCTCAAACACAACAGGAATTGCATTGTGGTTAAAGTATGGAATTTCGCGGCCATTTTGAAAGTGTTCCGTTCATTGTTTTGTTACGTTTTTGTCAACCATCCCGTGCTTAATGCTAGCTTCTTAGCGAAAATGCTTTCTGTAATATTAATTTGGTGGTAGTCAGCTTATCCTGCAAGAGAAAGAATTGAAATCCTTTGGTAAGTAAGTATAATGTTGATTTGACGGGTATCAAATTTCAGTTTATTTGCGTTTGCTCGATAGTTTCGACGGTTTTTATTCTTTTGATCACAGTTTTGATGTAAGCTTATTTATACATATTGAAAAGTGTTTTCAGGGAAAAATTGTTTTGTTAAGGAACTGAGTGTAAACAATTCTTTCGTTGATTGATAATAATAATAATAATAATAATCACTTTATTTAAGTCTCATCTTTCTAGCCGAGCACAGTTGCTCCACTAATTGCACAGGAGACCCACACAAACTGTCTGACCGTTGGGTATTGAAATGCATATTATCGTAATATACTACGGTTAATATCCACGTATAAGATCAAAAGAAACTTCTTTTTACCTGAAATGTTGTGTATTGTCGTTCTTGTAGCTGAAAACAGAAAATTTTAGCAATTTCAAGAGTTTTACGTGCGATGTTTACCTGAGCATATAGCAGAGTGACTCTACTACACTCCCCCATGCTTTTTATAGTAAGAAGTTGTTTTAGAGTGTTAGCTTTTGTGATCTTGTCCTTAATTCTCATAATCTTTGTTTGTGGTTTCTTTTAACTCATTTTCAAGTTGCAGTCAATTTTAATTAATTATTAGTCAACTTATAATTGTTAACTAATTATTGTTATTTTTAACAGGACCTCTTTGATAACGGTAAGTTTCTTACTGATGTACTGATGGGTTATCCTGTATAAAAATTCGCTTATTACCGGGTATTATTATTATTATTATTATTATTGTTATTATTATTATTATTATTATTATTATTATTATTATTATTATTATTATTATTAATGAAGCAGGGATATGTCGAGGAGAAATTTGGTTCTGATCACCTCTGGGCTTTAAGGGGTTGTGTGATCAATAAAATAACTTCCCAAACTAACAATTTACTTCTTTTTTTTTTTATCAGCAGTTCTTAAATAATTAACTGGAAAACATGAGTAAGACAAAGGATACAATGGAACAGGGACTTACAACTTTTAAATCAAGAAACCTCAAGAGAAAGAGTGAGGTATCTCAGTATAATGCCACTTTCAAAATGAGTAAGGGCCCAGGAATGAATCCAAACTTTGAAATTGAACTAAATCAATTATCACATGAAAGGTATCTCAAAATAAGACGTTTCAGCAAGTTTGAGCATGTTTAGTTGAAAAGCTGCCAGATAACTTGCATTTAAAACTTAATTAACGCCTCTGTCGCAAATGGAGGTTGGGTGCCCAGGAGCCAGGGGCTGGTACCGCCAACCCAAACCCAGGTAGGTAGAACACCCCATAAGCCTGCCCTACCCACAACCCAGCCACGAACCCTGCCCGCGACCCAGCCCCAACCCTAGCACCCGTCCGCACACTAGAAGCTCAGTGGAAAAATAATAAGTAAATAAAACAAAGAACTAACCCAAACCCTAACCAACCCCCAAACAATAACAAACTAACACTACAGGG
>JAEMWC010001005.1:52500-62500 GCA_016490735.1 Pachyseris speciosa | reverse complement strand
ATAAATACTGAAAGGTACTTTAATAAAAACTAACTACATCTTGAATTTATTATTTAGTGTAATAAAATTTAACTATCGCCTTTCCTACAGTAGATTCCAAGATGCTGAAAACAGCAAAGTACTGAAAGCACGGATGGAAAAATTTAGTCAACAATAAAAAGCATCATAAATCTTCTATTAAGCCTTCCAGGGGGCTTATTTATTTCAAGCATGTTTTGAGGGCAGAAGCTTACTACAGAGGGGGAGGGTGAGGGGTAAATAATTTAGTAGAATGCAGTACCAGCAGCAAAGAAAGAAGGGAACTAGAAATTCAGCCAAAGATCAAGAACAAATTAGAGTATTTTGAGCCTCACATGAATTAACTGTAGTTTGACCAGTGCATATGAAGTGCTACATTTGTGATTTGAAATGAAACCCAGTTAAATTTTATGTTATGTCCGCTGTGTGATCCCCTGCTAGGTGGATACTACTAAATTGCAAGAAGACTGTTTCAGCATGGATTAAGCCCAAAATCTGTTCACTCTTTGGGCTCAGGGGAGTAACGCATGATGAGCCCAAAGACATCTGCATTGGAGGCTAAAAACCTATTTTGACCTAGAAAGTTTTTTGATGTTTTTCCATTTAATCTTGACTGTCTGATTTTCTATGTAACAGCCTTTAAAATGCACAAAATGCAGTCTCGGACAACCCAATTTTTCAAAAATTTTCCTGGCAAGCATGCCCCACCCCCCAGAACCCCCTAGAATCTTGTGCCTCAGGTGGTCATTAAATCACGCCTTTGGTGCTCAAATGCAAGGCCCCTTCTATGTGCAAAAACCTGTCTACAGGCCTGTATGGAACATGCAAATGCCAGCAGGGAGTGGCTGCCTTTCTTACTTGTTGTATGTTGTATTTTCCATTTCCCCTCTCATGTATTGTTCATTTGTTCCACTTTCTGAGAGCCTAGAATGAACCATGTTTCATTAGGGAGGAGGGGGAGGGGTAACCAGGGAGATGGTAGTCAGGTTACATTAGCACAAATTTCAACATCTGGACTGCTTTAGTTAGAATCCAAATTATTTTGAACGGATGATGTAGCTGTGAAGTTTTAGTTGCATATAATGATCCTCTTGGGTATGATTATATCAGCTCCATGACATCAGGGAGCCTAAAAATTTGGCCTCCTTACAATGCATTTCTTTCTGTGAGTTTGCCATTTTCTATCTAAACTCATATCCATCAAAGCCACTCTCCTGGGCCCGGTTGTTCAAAAGCCGATTAACTTAATCCATGATTACTGTAAACTTTGGTTGCAGTTTTTAACTTTTGGATGAAAGTTTCTTTTGCTGCTTTTTGCTTTTCTGGATTGACATCCTCTAATCTAAAATTTTGTAGAACATTAGCGTTGAACAACGTTTGTGGATAAAGAAATAAACTCCTAGGTTCATTGTTAATCTTGGATTAGGGTTAATCAGCTTTCGAACAACCGGAACCTGATCATTTTGTATCCATGTGGTCAGGGGTACCCAACGACAAGTTTCGGTAGATATCTGTTCAGTGGAAGGTAGTTCACCTCAGGCTTTCAGCGTCAATTAAAGAATGCACTCAGGTTTTCATAAGTAAAATGTGGCCTAAAAGATTCATAATGTGAAAATCATAGCCCCTGAGGTTTTCGGAAAGGTCATGCAGTCAAAAATGTCAGCTAGCATTTTCTGAAAGAAAAAAGGCTCCCTAAAAAGTTAACTTCAGCTACTGTAACATTTTCTCAAAGGAAGATTTTGCTCCCTAACATTTTCAGGCAATTAAAATTTCAGCTAAGGAATCCAAGCAGATGAAATTCTTCTCGCTAATGAAAACATCACTTTAAACATACTTCAAATGCCATAAGGTACTTAAAAATGCCTTTCTACAGCTTTTGGCTGATTTGGCTCGTTGGGTGCCCTTAATATGGTTTTCTCCATCAAAAAGTCATTACGCTGCACTTGAAGACAAGCAGAAGACGTAAACAGCAACAAACAATAGGTTACTTTGTACTATATCGACACATTTCAACATGGTTTTCTTAATCTATCACGTTGGACTACACATAATGAAGATGTTTCTTAAGATCACAATTTAAGAACAGTATATATAATATATACATATACATGTAAGGTACATGGGGTTAACATTTTCAGGATATACTCCAGCATTACTGAAAACGGAATTTAAACAGGTGACATTAGTGAGCCAAAAGAAGGCGCGGTTTGTTACACAAATGTACATGTATCTACAATAGTAATAAAAATTAAGAATTAGCTATCTGTACTATTGACTACAACAATTAATTAGCACAGACATTACAATGGCACTTGGCCGTTGAGCTTATAGCATTGAAATTCCTGAGACTGGGAGCCTCCCTAGCATGCGAAGGTAGATTGTTCCAGTTTTCAAGTCTGCTTAGTCCATTCCTGCGAAGATTGTAATGATAGTTTTTTATACTGAACAGGACCCATGCAGCAAGTTTGAAATTGGGGGTGCTCACTTCAAACATGTTAGCGTGAGTCAAAATTTAAAGTCCTCTGAAATGGCTGGAAATGCATTTTAAACTAACATGTTAGCAGGCATTACCCCTTAAATCTACCAAAGCAAAGATTGAGCCCAAGCATTAGCAGCCATGGACAGCTGTTTTGGCCTTGTTAGGCCTCCTCAGCATGGCATGCTCAGGCTCAAATACCCACATATCATTAAAACAAGCAGTAATCTACAATGTTATGCTTGAAGTCTGTTTGTGTAACATTCTAGTTTCAATCAAATAGAGACAACCGCAGGTTTCTATACGAAATATTTTTCTTTTTCATCTCTGACGTTGCAACGATATAGCGACACCATGATCGCAGAAATGATGGCCCACGAAGTTATGATTGCCCACACAAGAACATGACACTCGGCTATTGCTGCATCGGTCTGCTCGGTCCATGGCGAAGGCGTCCCCCAATATCGCCTATCCCACCGGTATTCAATATCCAGGCCGTACATTGCGCATAAATAGTACTTTTCTTCTGAAAGTGCCGCAGCCACCCAAAGAAACGGTGCCGAAATGGCCAGGTAAATGTCAACTGCAGCGCTTGGCGAACGCAACAGTCGCTCCAGTGCACAGTTCAGGTCACAGCATCCCGTCACAAATTCCCAGAATGGCCGAGAAAATACCAACGCAAAACAGAGGAAGAAAACTGTGGGGCCGAAAATGAAGATGTTTCCGTAGAAAAAATGCCCTTGTTGAGGACATCTGTAGCCGAATATGCTTACGAGCCCTCCTTTCAGTCCAAACACGGCTAAAAACAGCAGCGCGGTTTTAAGAAGTGCAATCACTCCTTGCTGACTGATTCGATGACAGATCTGTCCGATGGTGCCTTCCATAAATCGTAGAATTGGAGAAACTGGATGGGAAACAGAACTAGATGATGGAGAAGCCATTTTGTATCACTTATCTCCTCGAGGGCGGGTTAGCTTCCTCGTTCCCAGTTTCCTCTGCCACCTGTAAGTACCGCTACCGGTATAACAGGTTAAACAGGTCTTACAAGCAGCCAGTAAGTCTGAAATCCAATTAGCCTAAACGATTGATTTAAAGTGATTTGAATACAAAAACATTTGTTCGTTTTTTTTTTATCAGGAAGGATTGACAGCTCACAGTAGCACTAGAATACCATCATCTGAAAATCAAAGGTAACCAATCAAGTGCTTTCATTGCAGTGACCTAAAAAAAGTGTTATTTGCAGTATGACCATACTATCTTCTACCGCGGCCGAGGGTGGCCATTGAAAATCAAAACTGAAAAGTCGAAAATGAGTTTCCACTTGCTATTGACAATTACCCACTTCTTAGTTTTGAAGTTGCCACTTGCGAGTTGGGATTTACGACTTGCGACTTGCTGTTTACCTCTTGCGAGTTGAGACTTGTGACTTGCGACTTGTTGATTACCACTTACGACTTGCGACTTAAGCCCCGGCTACACGTTCTAACATTGTTAGAAGAACACGTCCCAACATTGTTGTAAGAACGCTTCTAACAATGTTGGATACGCATATAACATTGCATACGCATATAACATGCATTGAAGCCTAAGAGGTTAAATTGTAAAACTAAAATTATCAACAGATGCAAGGACAGAAAGAAGCCTCTTATTCCGTTACTGGATAACCTGAATGAAGACAGTGAATTGAGCAAATCTACTATTGGCTTCATACATTCACCTCGAGCTGAGAGGCCATATAAATGCAGCTCTTGTAGTAAGGAGTTTAAGTACTTTACTAATTTAAAATCACACATGCATATTGTGCATAATAAGATGGTTGAAAGGTCCCCAAAAGACTGCAACGACTCCATAGTGAGTAATGGACAAGTATTTCAGTGTGAAATTTGCTTCAGAAACTTTAAGTATTTTAGCAACCTGAGAACCCACAGACTTGTTCATACAAGCAGTGAACTGCACTTAAATAAATCATAGTTTGTTGTGTAAAGGATGTTTGAAAACTGTTAGGGAGCTAATATAAGATGAAAGGACCACCACATCTAGACTTGCCCAAAGTCGACTTTTGCATATGAAGTCGAGTCAATATGCTTGAATAATTTGGCCGGGAGGACTTGAGTTGCAAACGTTGTCTCTGTCAACGAAGAAACTAACATTTGTATAATAAATACTGAAAGGTACTTTAATAAAAACTAACTACATCTTGAATTTATTATTTAGTGTAATAAAATTTAACTATCACCTTTCCTACAGTAGATTCCAAGATGCTGAAAACAGCAAAGTACTGAAAGCACAGATGGAAAAATTTAGTAAACAATAAAAAGCATTGTAAATCTTCTATTAAACCTTCCAGGGGGCTTATTTATTTCAAGAATGTTTTGAGGGCAGAAGCTTACTACAGAGGGGGAGGGTGAGGGGTAAATAATTTAGTGGAATGCAGTACCAGCAGCAAAGAAAGAATGGAACTAGAAATTCAGCCAAAGATCAAGAACAAATTAGAGTATTTTGAGCCTCACATGAATTAACTGTAGTTTGACCAGTGCATATGAAGTGCTACATTTGTGATTTGAAATGAAACCCAGTTAAATTTTATGTTATGTCTGCTGTGTGATCCCCTGCTAGGTGGATACTACTAAATTGCAAGAAGACTGTTTCAGCATGGATTAAGCCCAAAATCTGTTTGCTCTTTGGGCTAAGGGGAGTAACGCATGATGAGCCCAAAGACATCTGCATTGGAGGCTAAAAACCTATTTCGACCTAGAAAGTTTTTTTGATGTTTATTCATTTCATCTTGATTGTCTGATTTTCTATGTAACGGCCTTAAAAACACACAAACTGTAGTCTCGGACAACCCAATTTTTCAAAACTTTTCCAGGCGCGCATGCCCCCCCCCCCAGAACCCCCCTAGAATCTTGTGCCTCAGGTGGTCATTAAATGACGCCTTTGGTGCTCAAATGCAAGGCCCCTTCCATGCGCAAAAACCTGTCTACAGGCCTGTATGGAACATGCAAATGCCAACTGGGAGTGGCTGCCTTTCTTACTTGTTGTATGTTGTATTTTGCATTTCCCCTCTCATGTATTGTTCATTTGTTCCACTTTCTGAGAGCCTAGAATGAACCATGTTTCATTAGGGAGGAGGGGGAGGGGTAACTAGGGAGATGGTAGTCAGGTTGCACTAGCACAAATTTCAACATCTGGACTGCTTTAGTTAGAATCCAAATTTGAACGTATGATGTAGCTGTGAAGTTCTAGTTGCATATAATGATCATCTTGGGTATGATTATATCAGCTCCATGACATCAGGGAGCCTAAAAATTTGGCCTCCTTACAATGCATTTCTTTCTGTGAGTTTGCCATTTTCTATCTAAACTCATATCCATCAAAGCCACTCTTTTTTTTTTTTTTTTTTTTAATATTTTTTAATTAAAGCATTTCCTACGTTTACATACAAAATCAAAATTAAGAAAGATAAAAACACACCCACACACGCGCAAACACACACACACACACACACACATATAGCACAAACAAAAGAATACAAAGCTAAACAAAGCTATTACAGCAATACAGTTACTTAGTATGTAAATTACAATGACATCACTTTAATTAATCATAACATCACTTATTCGTAAAAACGCTTATTAACTTTTCCCACTTTCTAAAATGATTGTTTAATTTGTCTCTTTTCCTGGCAATATGGAGTTCGATGTCGTAAATACGCCTTGTCCTGGCTATAAAACCTTGAAGAGAAGGTATACCATTCTGGTATTTCCGAGAGTAAATATAAAACTTACCCAGAAGCAAAATATGGTTAAACAGGAGAAAATCTTCCGCAATATCGAACTTACCAAAAATGACATCCTCCTCTTTAAGGTTATCAACAGAGATGTTATTATCGCGTAACCAGGACAAGACATGTTTCCAAAAACTAGATGATACTCTACAGGAAAAGAGTAAATGCTCTACGGATTCAACCTCTGTTTGACAGAAAGCACAGGATGCCGACTCAGCCATGCCGAAACGAAACAGTTTTTCGTTTGTAAAGACAATACGGTTTAAAATTTTAAACTGAAATTCTCTAAGTTTAGATTCTAATGTTGTGCGAAAAGATAGCGAATAAACACTTTTCCAATCAATATCAATGTTTGAATACTTTGCAGCTAACTTTACTTTAGTCAAAAAGCCACTCTCCTGGGCCCGGTTGTTCAAAAGCCGATTAACTTAATCCATGATTACTGTAATCTTTGGTTGTAGTTTTTAACTTTTGGATGAAAGTTTCTTTTGCTGCTTTTTGCTTTTCTGGATTGACATCCTCTAATCTAAAATTTTGTAGAACATCAGCGTTGAACAACGTTTGTGGATAAAGAAATAAACTCATTCATTCATTGTTGGATTAGGGTTAATCAGCTTTCAAACAACCAGAACCTGATCATTTTGTATCCATGTGGTCAGGGGCACCCAACGACAAGTTTCGGTAGATATCTGTTCAGTGGAAGGTAGTTCACCTCAGGCTTTCAGCGTCAATTAAAGAATGCACTTGGATTTTCATAAGTAAAATGTGGCCTAAAAGATTCATAATGTGAAAATCATAGCCCCTGAGGTTTTCGGAAAGGTCATCCTTGCTGTTTTAGGCAGTCAAAAATGTCAGCTAGCATTTTCTGAAAGAAAAAAGGCTCCCTAAAAAGTTAACTTCAGCTACTGTAGCATTTTCTCAAAGGAAAATTTTGTTCCCTAACATTTTTAGGCAATTAAAATTTCACCTAAGGAATCCAAGCAGATGAAATTCTTCTTGCTGATGAAAACATCACTTTAAACATACTTCAAACACCATAAGGTACTTAAAAATGCCTTTCTACAGCTTTTGGCTGATTTGGCTTTTTACTGTTTGAAATTGGGGGAGCTCACTTCAAACATGTTAGCTTGAGTCAAAATTTAAAGTCCTGAAATGGCTGAAAATGCATTTTAAACTAACATGGTGTGGTGAAACTTAGGAACAAAAAAGCAGTGTTTGTAACTTTTTTTAATATTACTTGCTTTTTACTGTTGAAAAGTAGGGTGGGGGGGGGGGGGGGGGAGGGGCTAAAGCCATCCCAGCCCTTCCCCCTGCATGGTCCCTCCTAAACATATTATTTATATAATTAGGATAGCCAACTGGATAGCCTTTCTACACAAGTGCAAGAGCTTGGACCAGGTGCCTTCACAATATGCTCGTAACTAAGACTATTGCCTGTATTCTTACAAAAGAGAAGCTGTAATAAGTGTCAAAATTTCATTAAGTGTTAATTCATCTTTAATAGAATAGGTAATGTTCCTTTTGCTTTACTTAACTGTACAGCAAACATACCCCACAAATTAATGTGATCTGGTAAGCTGAAGCCACTCTAAGGGCACTAAGGCCACATGGTAGCGGGCATTACCCCTTAAATCTACCAAAGCAAAGATTGAGCCCAAGCATTAGCAGCCATGAACAGCTGTTTTGGCCTTGTTAGGCCTCATCAGCATGGCATAGCTAATGCTCAGGCTCAAATACCCACATATCATTAAAACAAGCAGTAAGGTAATAAGGCAAATAATTTATGCTTGGTTCCCTTAATTCCATCATCTACAATGTTATGCTTGAAGTCTGTTTGTGTAACATTCTAGTTTCAATCAAATAGAGACAACCGCAGGTTTCTATACGAAATACTTTTCTTTTTCATCTCTGACGTTGCAACGATATAGCGACACCATGATCGCAGAAATGATGGCCCAGGAAGTTATGATTGCCCACACAAGAACATGACACTCGGCTATTGCTGCATCGGTCTGCTCGGTCCATGGCGAAGGCGTCCCCCAATATCGCCTATTCCATCGGTATCCAGTATCCCATGGCGAAGGCGTCCCCCAATATCGGTATTCAATATCCAGGCCATACATTGCGCATAAATAGTACTTTTCTTCTGAAAGTGCCGCAGCCACCCAAAGAAACGGTGCCGAAATGGCCAGGTAAATGTCTACTGCAGCGCTTGGCGAACGCAACAGTCGTCCCAGTCTTAAGTTCAGGCCACAGCATCCCGTGACAAATTCCCAGAATGGCCGAGAAAATACGAAAGCAAAACAGAGGAAGAAAACTGTGGGGCCGAAAATGAAGAGGTTTCCGTAGAAAAAATACTCATTTTGAGGACATCTGTAGCCGAACATGCTTACGAGCCCTTCTTTCAGCCCATACACGGCTAAAAACAGCAGCGCGGTTTTAAGAAGTGCAATCACTCCTTGCTGACTGATTCGATGACAGATCTGTCCGATGGTGCCTTCCATAAATCGTAGAATTGGAGCAACTGGATGGGAAACAGAACTAGATGATGGAGAAGCCATTTTGTATCGCTTATCTCCTCGCTTGAGGGCGCAGATCGGGGAAAGAGCTTAGCTTCCTCGTTCCCAGTTTCCTCTGCCACTTGTAAGTACCGCTACCGGTATAACAGGTTAAACAGGTCTTACAAGCAGCCAGTAAGTCTGTCACACGTCGGACGTATTGCGCTTGTACTTGCGCTGTACATCGGACGTATTGCGCTGTACATCGGACGTATTGCGCTTGTGTTCGAGTCTATTTGCTTGCAGTGTATAACCATAGACCCCTATCAACATAGATGTCTTTAAAACTAAAAAATTGCTTTACAACTCAACCATTGATAACAATAATAATACCAGTTGTATAAAAAATAATAACAGAGGAAGAAAAAGAGAAACGCCCCGCCCCCTCAAAAAAAAAAAAACTACTCAAGAGGTGCCACTAACAGGAGACGAACCTGGGTCATCTGCTTCAGAGGCGGTTACATTGACCATTCAGCATAGCTAATGAGGTTAAAAATAGTGTATTTATGCCAAAACCTGTTGGAAACGTGCGCTGGCTAATTCGTGACACGAAGCCGCGAAAAATAAAATAAACAGAGCCGAATCCTTACCTCGGTAACCTGTCGTCACCCAAGAGCGTTATACCGCACTCGCCATCTTCGTAGTTCTATTACTTATTAAAATTGCAGAATCGTGCAGCTAGAATAATTACAAAATTGCCTTTTGATACGAACTCAGACCACCTCCTATCCACCCTTAACTGGGAGAGGCTATCAATAAGACGAAAGAAACAGAAAGCCTTAATGATGTATAAAACAATGAATGGTCTTACCCCGGAATATCTCCAACGTCTTTTCGCTTAGAGCTACTCTAATTACAACCTGAGAAACTGAGGAAAAACTGGCATTGCCGAAACCAAGAACCAATTATTTAAAACGTAGCTTCTCCTACAGCGGGGCCAAGTTATGGAATAACTTGCCCGATAGCTTAAAAAATGTCGGATCTGTTGATCAATTTAAGCGAAATCTGAAGAAGGTATCCAACATATCAGATTCCCACACGGCAATCATGTAAAGCAGTTAGTTGCAAATAGTCTTAGTTTTTAACTTGTAATACTCAACTGATGATTTTCCGTGTTTGAATAAAGTCTTACATACACATACATACATACATACATACTAA
>JAEMWC010001005.1:0-47500 GCA_016490735.1 Pachyseris speciosa | reverse complement strand
CTTTCAACTTCTTCACAACTTCTTCTGCTGTCTTGCTTGTCATTCTGTCGACTTCAAAGAAGCTCGAATAGTAGTCAACAGTCACCATGAACTCTGTACCATTTAGATCAAAAAGATCAACAGCAATTTTCTCCCATGGTCTACTGGGCAGTTCGTGACAAATCATTGGCTCTTTCCCTTGTTCTACTGGCTGGCTGTTGCAAACGGCACACCTTGCTACATAATCTTCGACATCTTTGCTCATGCCTGGCCAGTAAACTACTTCTCTTGCTCTTCGTAGGCAGCCTTGGATGCCGATGTGGCTCCGGTGGATCTTAGCCAATATGTCATCTTTCACACTCACGGGGATAACTAGTCTTTCACCTTTGAAGACAAGTCCGTTCTGCAATGACAGCTCTTCCCGAAAGGGAAAATAATCTCTGATGTTTGCTGATACCTCTGCCTTACTAGCTGGCCAACCTTGTCTGATTGTTGTCTTCAGCTCTCTCAGGGTAGCATCAGATTCTGTTGCTTGCTGGATGGCAATCTGCGTTACTTCCGATACTGGCAAGTATTGTATCATATTGATACACTCTAGCTCTCTTTCTGTATCTCCTCTCATCTCCTCTATGTACACGACATGTTCTGCTACATCTTCTCTTGTGCTCTTGCATACTCCATATGCTCTGCTCAGTGTATCTGCCAAATACATTTCAGTCCCTTTCTTGTAGGACACTTGGAGGTCAAACTTCTGCAATCTCAGCAACATTCGCTGGAGACGTTTCGGGGCACTGAGTAGGCTTTTCCGGAAGATGCTCTCTAAGGGTTTATGGTCAGTTTGGATCTTGACTGGTCGACCATACACACACTGCTCAAAGCGTTCTACTCCGAACAGAATTGCAAGCATCTCTTTCTCAATCTGGGCATAGTTCACCTCGGTTTCAGTCATGGAACGAGATGCATAGGCCACAGGTTGGCCTCCTTGCATAAGACATGCACCAAGTCCTCTTTCAGATGCATCACACTGCAGTTCTACGTCTTCTTTGGGGTCAAAGAACTTGAGGACGGGGGCAGCTGAGAGTATCTCCTTAACTCGCTTGAGGCTGCGTCCTTGTACTTGCTCATCCCAATAGAACTGGTTCCCTTCTTTCAAAAGGTCTCTCATTGGGGCGGTAACTTCAGACAGATTAGGAGCAAACTTCTGGAGGTAGTTTACCATGCCGAGAAGTCTCTTGAGATCTTGCTTGCTGGTTGGGGTTGGCATTTCTTTGATACCTTGTACTTTGTCTGGGTCAGGCTTGAGACCATCTTGACATATCACATGTCCCATAAACTTCACTTCTTTGCAGCGAAGCTTAAGCTTCTCTTTGTTCAGCTTAATGCCAGTTGTGCGGCAGCGTTCAAACAATGCTCTCAGCTTTGCGTCATGGTCAGACAGTGCTTCAGCTTGGGTCTCTCCGACACCGAAAACAAGGATATCATCAAATATTGGCTTAACTCCATCAAGACCTTCGAGGGCGTATTCCAGTCTCCTCTGAAACTCTTCCGGGGCGGGCGATATCCCGAAGGGCAACCGAGTCCAGCGGAACCTTCCCCAGGGGGTACCAAACGTGGTTAGGAGACTGCTTTCGTCATCTAGCTGCACGTGCCAAAACCCGTTTTTTGCGTCAACTACGCTGAAGACTTTAGCATTTGTAAGTAGCGGTAGCAGATCATCAATCACTGGCAGGGGGTAATGGTTTCTTCTGAGTGCTTCATTGAGAGGCTTTGGGTCGATACATAGCCTTATCTTCCCATTACTCTTCTTAATAACCACCATTGAGGAAATCCAGTCTGTTGGAACATCTACTGGTTGCAGGATGCCTGTCTTGACTAAGCGTTCTAGTTCCTGTTTTAAAGGCTCTTTCACTGCGAAAGGGACTTTCCTCACTGGGAGTGCCACAGGAGATACAGACTTATCAATCTCTAGGTGAAGCTTTCCTTTGAGCTTTCCTTCTCCTGAGAAGACATCTCCGAATTCGCTCACTAGATCCGGCTGTGTAGGTGTCTCATTCGAGAGAGACATGATGTTATCCGTATTGATCACGATGAGACCAAACTGCTGCACTGATTCAGCACCAAGGAGTGCTGTGTGGCCTGCTGGGACGACGGTGTATTCCGTTAGGAAACACTGTTCATTCTTGGGGTTCAGGGTCTCAACCTTAGTACATCCCAAAGGTTTCAGCTCTGATTTGTTAAACATGACCAGCGTAGTTTGAGTAGGCTGAAGGAGTTCCATCCGGGGATCATTAAATATCTGCTGATAAATATCTGCTGGGAGGATATTGACTGTTGCTCCACAATCTAACTGGAATTCCACTATTTCATCCTTCAAGCGCATGTTAGCATAGATCTTCTTAGGACTGTTTTTTGCATGAAGTGCGCTCACTGATTCTACACTGAATAAATAATCATCAGAATCTTCGTCATTAAACTCATGAACCTCTTGTTCTACATTGTGAACTGACTTCTTAGTTTGCCGTTTGCTAGCTTTCTGACTTCTGCAAGCCACTGAGAAGTGGTTCATTCCACCACAATTATCGCATTTGTGCTGCCATGCTGGACAGAGTTCCTTTTTGAGAGGATGGGTTCTGTGACAGAACTTGCATCTAACTGGTTCCGGTAATTTGTTATGCATGGGGTGTTGAACTTTACTGGGATTTCGCCCTTTGTTATTTCGCACGCCTGTCTTCCATTTTGGGTGGCCTGTGGCAATGGCGCTAACCTCCTCTGCATGACACATCTCCTTGAGTTGTTTGGATGTGGTTTCACTCGCACGGCAAATATCAATGCACTTGTTCAGGGTTAGTTTGTTCTCAGCTAAAAGCTTTTTCCGAGTGCCGTTATCTCTAATTCCTACCACAACTCTGTCTCTAATCATTCGATCTTGCATGGCGCCAAAGTTGCACGTTTTAGCTAACGAACGTAAAGCTGTTAGAAAAGCATCAAATGACTCACCGACCTCCTGCACTCTCTGGTTAAACAAATAGGCTTCGTATATTTCATTCGTCTCACCGATGAAATAAGCGTCTAGAAGCTCTATCACTTTATCAATGTCGGTTTTCTCCTCTTCATTTCCAAAGGGCAAACCGTCGTAAATCTCCAGGATATCTGGGCCAATACATGTCAACAATGTGGCTGTTCGAAGATCACTGCTTTGCGTACGGAGCCGCGAGGCGATCTCGTAGTTTGTCCAAAGCCGCTTGAATTTCTTCCAATTCACAGCTAAGTTCCCCTTGAAGTCTAGTTTCGACGGTAAAGGAATAGTAGACTGTATGAACTGAGGAGTTGCTGTCTGTGTGCCTGTTGGCGCTTGACCAGTCGAGCTTGTTTCGGGCATTAGGAACTAGATTCACTTGGTTTCACTTGAAAATTCACTCAACTATTTCAGCGACGATTCAGTAGGAAGAATCCCAAATCACTGACACCATGTAACGTTGTTCTTAAGAAGAACAGAGAAACGCATACTAGTGGACTAAACAGCTCTTTTTAATCGACTCGTCCGATAATCAGTATATAATGAAAACCGGAAAGCATGGCCTCTAAAGTTCCGTTGCCATGGAGAAGTGACGTACGTGGACCGGAAGTAAATAGACAAACAGAACAGATAACAGCGATATCGTTACACTAACCTACCCTCATTTTAAGTCTATAGAGAGGTACTGACGAGTTTACAAACCTCCTGGGGTTTATTTTCCGACATACGGTCGATTTTTGGAATTATTTGAGATTTTTTATTTCGCCCGTCTGACGGCTGAAATTAGCCGCCTCACAAGGGAAAATAGACCGGCCGAAATAACTGCTTCGCGTAACCAAACATGTCAACCTATCGGCAATCTAACACTTAATTTCTATAAAATGGACATCTAGCATCCTATTTACGACAGATTTCCGATTCTGAAGTGTAAAATCAACGCTTGTTAACCGCTTTCTAAATGGCCAGTTGACAAGAGCTCACGAATGCGAAAAATTATAGGCAAAACTAAAATCGAGCTCCTGGTTATGGGAATTCTCCGAATTGCCCCAAATTTTAGTTTTGAAGTCTCGAGATATATTGTTTTAACGTACATTAAAAGTTTGGTTGGGTTTTTTAGCGAGCGCTTCAGAATAAGTCGACCAATTTGAAGAAATTTTGCGCTAAGTGACCTCAAATTGACCTCAGAGTGTTTGTTTACATTGACTAGTCGCATCGGTTACATTGAAATGAGCGCTCCATATTAACTAATATTCTCATTCCATATTTCATTTGAGAGTGAATTTGACTTACCATTGTATAATAGCGTCGAATAGTAGCGTGTGTTGTCTTGAAGCGGCAGAATGAAGCCGATAGAGGCTGCAATCGGGTTCAGTTGTTGTCCAAACTATTGTAGATCTGATATAAACTTTCAGAAACTCCTTCGTCGAATTTGCCTAGTATTATATCTGATCGTAAAACTGAACGCTGCAGTTCATCAACCATATGCCTGGGTAAGTTGTTGAGACATCTGTGACACATTCAGATCTGTTTTAGTGTTGGAACTGGAGCTGATAAGAGGTCATTATGGAGCTGACTAGACCCGAACTTGTGTAGGGCGTTATTGTTGATTGCGTGACAGATTTTGGAACACCCCCCGGGCGAAATCCTTGGCACTTTCGAAAACCCGGTTGTTCCCTTAGTAAATCAAATGGAACGGATTTTTCCACCGGAATTTGTTCAAAACATATAAGGAATACGTTCTGAGGTATTCCTCTTTCTTGTGTATGAAATTTTCGCCATTTTTTCACATCGCCAAAATCGAGAAAGTGTTGGCGGAAAAGTTATTACTAAAAAGTTAAACTGGTTTCCGCATTGCCTTATGGCAAATCTCCAGTTGGAAATTCTTCACCATTTTTTCACATCGCCAAAATCAGTAAAGTGCTCGCTGAAAAGTTATTACGAAAAAGGTAAACTCGTTTCCGCATTCCCTTATGGCAAATTCTCGCCATTTTTCGATATCGGGAAAACCGAGAACAAGTACGCGGAAAAGTTAGTACGAATAACGTAAACTCGTTGCCGCATTGCCTTATGGGAAATCTACAGTATTAAACTTTCGCCATTTTTTCTCATCGCCAAATTCGAGAAAGTGTAAGCCGAAAAGTTAGTACGAATAAGGTACACTCGAATGATCCTAAAATCCTGTAACATCTGCGGCGTTCCACTAGTTCCACGCTCCTTGACTTCCGACGTGCGACTTAATGTTGTTTTTGTTAGTACCTAGTTTCTTAAAGAGTACACCCTCAGTGTAAAAAGAACACTCTATTCCAGTTCTATTTTGATTGAGAAAAATTGTTCCGTTCCTTAAGACAGAAAATTCTCCCCGGTTTTTCCATTCAAATGAAAAGCGCTTCTTGAGTCTCCGAAAATCCTCACCCCAGCCTCCCATCGCTTTTCCAATGGTCTATCCCTAAAAATAAAGTAGCAAAAAAAAAATTTACCCAAGGGGTAAATTCACGCAACAATGGCCCTTTGAAAAAGCGTCTCATTTTCATATCAACACAACGTGTACCAGCATCCTTATTATGATGTTGCTTCCCCAAAATTCTCGCAGAGAAACAACCCTTATAACTATTCGTTTCTTCATTATTTGTGTTACTCATGGGGTTTAGAACAACCCCTTGGGTGCAGTCGATTGGCAAATTTGGATTCAGATCTTAAAATCTGGATATTTCGGATTTCACTGCAGTCGAACACAAAATCCGAAAACGGATTTCGCGACGTATTTTGATGATTGAAATCCATGTCAGGGAAAGGTTCCTATTAACAAAATCCGCCGCGAAATCCGTTTTCGGATTTTGTGTTCGATTGGAAATTCGGATCCAGATTTCCCAATCGACTCGGCACCCCTACTTAGCTGACTTCCAGGTTGCGCAAATCGTGTTTGCGCGTCTTTGCCAAAGACGTGAATCGACCAATCCCCACGGTCAGGGTTTTGAACTAGAGTGCGGAAATCATGTTTTTACTCTATGGAAGGTGAAACGTGTTCATTCCAAGAGATCGTTGGCGGATTACGTGGTTTCAGTAGCAAGGATAATGTCTGTCAAAGTCATGCATGCCATTGCTCAACTGCAGCCGTACTATAGATAAGCATGAGTACTATAGATAAGTTGAGCGCGTCACTTTTCACGCCCGCAAAACATTGATCAACTCAAGATATGTCCTCGGGAGACAGTTGGTCTTGGCTGTAAACGCAACGTTCGTTAAACCTGCAGGGATTTACAGGGACCGCGCAGAAAGTTTTTGAGGAGTGGGGGGGGGGGGGGGGCTAAAGAAGAACGCGTGGACGAAATGTGGGGGGGGGGGCATAAAGTGACGGAGAATGCTTTTATACCGATAAAACTATTACTTTTTTTCCACATCTTCAGGGATGTTGCTATCGGGTCTCAAAATTCACCATCACTATATTGAAATATCATAGACTGTTATACTGCTGATATCAACCTGTAATTACCATAAAAAAGCCAGAAATCCAACCATTTTGCTTGAGCTGCCTTGAACTCAACGCTGTATAATTAGCAATTATAGGACGAAGCTGAGCATGATATGAAGAATTATGCAGATCGAGGAGGGTGTCAGATCCGCCAAAGCCGAAGGCTTGAGGAGGATAACACCCTCCGAGATCTGAATATCTTCATATCATACAAAAGCCGAGTTCAATAATTGTTTAATTATTCATTCAAAATATTTCCACGGCTCTGAAATTTAACAAAACGGTAACTGAAAATAATTAAGTGAATGATATTAAAGTTACTGCACATCATTACTTGAAAAGTGCCAAATTTACGCTTTCTGTTCGTGTTGCGGTCGGTAAATTCGTTTGCAATGTCAATGGTGGAAAGCCTGTCAGTTCTTTCTTTGTGTATGTTTAAAACTGTCAGGTTACTAAATCGTTCCTGGTTCATCCTTGAACGGAGCCATGTTTTTAGCCTCCGAGCAGTCGAAAAGGATCTTTCACCGGCCTCACCGGTTGCCGGATTTACGAGAATAAGCTCACATAACGTGATAACTTCTTTTATTACATTCATTTTGAAATCACTGGTCAGGGGCACCCAACGAGCCAAAGCCAGGGGCACCCAACGACAAGTTTCGGTAGATATCTGTTCGGTGGAGGGTAATTCGCCTTGCTTTTTCGGCGTCGATTAAAGAGTGCACTCGAATTTTCGTAACTAAAACGTGGCCTATAAGATTCGAAATTGGAAAATCATAGCCCTTGAGGTTTTCGGAAAGGTCGTAACTGCTGTTTTTGGCGGTCAAAAACGTCAGCTAGCATTTTCGAAAAGAAAATAGTTCCCTAGAAAATTCGTGGAAAGTTCATTTTAGCTTACATTTTCTCAAAGAAAGATTTTGTCCCCTAAAATTTTCGGGCAATTAAAATTTCAGCTAGGAAATCCGAACAGATGAACTTCTTCTAGCTTATGAAAACATCACTTTAAACAGAATTCAAACACCACAAGGTAGCTAAAAATGCCTTTCTACAGCTTTTGGTTGATTTGGCTCGTTGGGTGCCCCTGCAAAGCAACCAAGAGCTGTGTAAAGGCATTTTAAAGTACATTATGGTGTTTGAAGTATGTTTAAAGTGATGTTTTGGTTAGCTAGAAAACTTTGATCTGTTCGGATTCCCTAGCTGAAATGTTAATTGCCCGAAAGTTTTAGGGAACAAAATCTTTCTTTGAGAAAATACTAGTTGAAGTTAACTTTCTAGGGAACCTTTTTTTCTTTCCGAAAATGCTAGCTGACGTTTTTTACTGCCAAAACAGCAATAACAACCTTTCCGAAAACCTCAGGGGTTATGATTTCCACATTACAAATCTTTTAGGCCACGTTTTACTTACGAAAATCCGAGTGCACTCTTTAATCGACGCCGAAAGCCTTAGGCGAACTACCCTCCACCGAACAGATATCTACCGAAACTTGTCGTTGGGTGCCCCTGACTGGTGATCCTTGCAATCTGATTGGATCTCAACAGTGCAATTTATTCCCAAATCGCACCAATTTTTACTCTTAATGGCATCCTTTCTGTAACCGATCAAAATGAAAGTGAAATACTTTAAATTTCTTTAAATTACTTTAAAATTACTTTAAATTAAATGAAAATATGCATAATCATGATACCAGGTCAGCCTTCAACATACACATTGATTATACAAGGACAAATTATGGGAAATTTTCATTAAAATTTAGGGGAGCACAGATTTGGAATATGTTACCAAATGACTTAAAAATAATTAAATGTTATAATTCCTTTAAAAAATGTGCAAAATTTTATGTTCAAAATCAAATTTCCACTCAGATTTTCACTTGATTCCACTCAAAATCAAACACCCGTAGAAATATCAGAATTATGAATGCATCCATCTGCTTCATTTAATTTCGTTAGTTAAGTAGGGGGATCTTCTTTGAAAAGCTCGGTAGAGCTTGCTAAGATCTCCTGCCATTATATATTATTTCGTAGCAGATATGCATATATATCACTTTATGTAAAAGACTGATATAATGGACAAATTAAAAAAATAATAATAATAATACTAACCTATCAAATTTCATGGATAAGCAAATATTAATATTGACAAAAAAACTGTGATTTCGAAATGGCTGTAATAAAGTGGTAATTGAACTTCGTGTCATGCAATTTTGGTCTGAAATCATACTTGTCTTTTCAAATCGAACTCGCGCTGCGGCTTGTTCGATTTTGAATCACGCGTATGATTTCAGACCAAATTGCACTCCACTCAGTTCAATTACCATTATTTATCATTTCCCGTTCTGGGTTGGGTAGCTCTTTAATTTTTGCTATGATGTCGTCAAAACACGAATAATCACCATCCTTCATCCGCACTTGTAAAATTTCCATCTGAGCAGTGAACATTGAAATATTAACATCATCGTTATGCAGTTTTTCCATAAACTTTAGCTCTTCGGATTTGTCCTGCCAATTGAGGGTCTTAATTAAGAGAGACTCAATCTTCGCATACGTATCAAAGCTTGGCTGGTCAAAACGCTGGTCAATAGCGTTCATCATAAAGTCAAAAGCTTCAAACTATATTCGCCTGTAATAGTCTTGTGCGGTCACAGGATATGTTGGCTCTCCAGTGCTAATTTCAATCCTTCTCGGCGCGCGAGTTCTCCTTGGTAACATCGAATAAACGATTTTTTGCTATTTTTGGCTCCGTTATTTTTGTTAAAATATTTTTTGTTTAATGTATTTTTATTTTTGCAAAAAAAATTGGGGGGGGGGGGAGGGGGGGCTAAAGCTCCTCCAGCCCCTCCCTCTGTGCGGTCCCTGATTTAGCGTCCTCTCTTTACGCGCGCCGAATGCGCAGCTTAAAACAATGCAAAGCCAACAATGTTTTAAAAACTCTCTTTAACAAGAGTTTGATTTGAATTCGTTTCGGTAGTTCGGTAGTAGATTTATCCCGTAGGGTGTTTCAAAATCTGTCACGCAATCGACAATAACGCCCTGCATCAGTCGGGTCTTACCAGCTCTAGAGTGAGCTTTTATCAACTCCAGTTCCAACACTCCAACACTAAAACAGATCTAAGTGTGTCACAGATGTCTCAACAACTTACCCAGGCATTTGGTTGATGAGCTGCAGCGTTTCTTACATTCACATAATGATATAATTATAGGCAAATTTGACAAAGGAATTTCTGAAACTTTACATCAGATCTAGTTTGGACAACAACTCGGCTTCATTCTGCCGCTTCAAGACAATCCTTGCCCCTATTCGACTCCATTATACAGTGGTAAGTCAAATTCATTATCAAATGAAATATGGAATGAGAATATTAGTTAATATGGAGCGCTCATTTCAATGTAATTTGAGGTCACTTAGCGCAAAATTTCTTCAAATTGGTCGACTTATTCTGAAGCGCTCGCTAAAAAACCCAAACAAAATTTTAATTTACGTTAAAACACTATATCTCGAGACTTCAAAACTAAAATTTGGGGCAATTCGGAGAATTCCCATAACCAGGAGCTCGATTTCAGTTTTGCCTATAAACTTTTGCATTCGTGAGCTCTTGTCAACTGGCCATTTAGAAAGCGGTTAACAAGCGTTGATTTTACACTTCAGAATCGGAAATCTGTCGTAAATAGGATGCTAGATGTCCATTTTATAGAAATTAAGTGTTAGATTGCCAATAGGTTGACATGTTTTGTTCGGCCGGTCTATTTTCCCTTGTGAGGCGGCTAATTTCAGGCGTCAGACGGGCGAAATCAAAAATCTCAAATAATTCCAAAAATCGACCGTATTTCGGAAAATAAACCCCAGGAGGTTTGTAAACTCGTCAGTACCTCTCTATAGACTTAAAATGAGGGTAGGTTAGGTTTTTGTCTGTGGCCACGAATTTTCCGTTTTGCTCGATTTTCCTGTGCATTCTCTCTTAACAAAGATATGTACTTTTATCTTTTGGCAATAAAGACTGTTATTGTTATTGTTATTATTGTTATTGTTATTGTTATTGTTATTGTTATTGTTATTGTTATTGTTATTGTTATTGTTATTGTCATTGTTATTGTTATTGTTATTGTTATTGTTATTGTTATTATAAGATCGTCACAGAACAGATCTATTACGAATTTTAACGATTCATTTTTCCTAGGAGTAGTGAAGCATTCTGGTGGAAAGTACACGGCATGTAGGGAGGCTTCTCCAGGGACTTAAATACGGCAGAAAAAAAATTGAGTTAAAATGGTGGAATACGTTAAAAAGCCGGGTTAGCGGTCATATTCCCCCGTCCAACCTCTCCCCTCCCCCCACCACCCACCATCCCCTCCCCCTATGAACATTTTCGATTTAATGTTTGGAGAAGTTCAAACCCTCCAGTGAACCGAAAATCAATGTTTGATTACTAATAGAACAACCAGAAAAATGCGGGTAATATAAACTACTTTGTTAAATTTGTCTGAATTATTCATTAACTGAGCCTCTAACTAGGTGAATTCGAGACAAAACAACGGATTGTTTGGTAATTGGTTGTATACATTGATTTGAAATGTCGGTTCCTCGGTTTTTAAAAATCACTCTGAAATAAAGACAGATCGCTGGATTGGATCTAAACGAAGTTAGACAGGTGCGACTCGTCTTGTTGTCTCAAAGAATCAGTGATACATTCGGTGGTTTGGAGTTAACCTGAGAAATGGTTGCGAGTTTCTGAAGAAACGCGCGCAAAGGTATCATAAGTTGCTTTTTAGTTCCTACGATGTTTAGTCCACTTAATGTACTGTTGTTAACTAATTAATACGACTCTTAACTGATTCAACCACTCATAGCTATTCCACTTTATATACTTTAATTCTTGTTTGCAGGGAGCAGAAACGTGACCCATGTACCGAAGATTTCTTTTCGCAGCGTATTTTCTCGTTGCAAGCGTTTTCTTGCACGGACAGTGTAAGTAAATAACTTGTCTGCCTGCTATAGTTGTCACATAAAGGGCGCACTTTTCAAAATGGTGGTGACTTACAATCAACTGCTAAGTTGCCTTTTCGGATTAAATAACGTTTTAGCATTTTAGGTTAAGTGCTTTTAAACTGTTTAGTTTCAGCAGCAGGTTAGAGTTTGACTGAGAAAATGAGTATCGTCTATCAAGAAAACATATTGTCCTTATAAGTAACAATTATTCACCTCAGTGTCGGTGAATAGTGGTGGATATTTACCGAGCCGCGAAGTGGCGAGGTAAATATCCCCCACTTTCACCGACACTGAGGTGAAATTCCTTATTTTCGATTGTCGTTACGACCAACAAATTCATTTGCCGCTTCGGCTAAGCAAAGTTTGTCTGTTCTGTCTTTGTGAATGTTTAATTTTAGTCCTGTAAGATTACTGAACCCTTCTTGAGTCTTTTCTTAGAATCTTTCTTGAGTAACTTCATCTTCAAGAGTCACTTTCACAGACAACATAGAAAATTTTAAAGTGTGCCTTATGTCTAAAAGTTACCCGAAGAAAATGGTGGAACAGATACTCTCAGAAGTTAACTATGCGGACAGAAAAGCAGCTCTAACACAAAAACAGAGAACACACAAGAAACTTCTACCCTTTGTGACGCCGTGACGCAATTTAAACCATCGTTACCATGTTTGAAAAACATACTAATGGACAAATGGCATCTAATACAAGAACAACCATTACTCAGAGAGATATTCAAGGAACCTCCCTTGATTTCTTATAGCAAAGGAAAATCGCTTATAGATATGCTTGTTTTACACAACGCGCACACAGCAGGAGTCGCGTTGGTCTGTCAATCCAATTTTAATCACTGACTTATTCTATCAGACAGGATCGCGAGGTCCGCCACCTTAAGCAAAGCACAATTATCCCGTGAAAGTACTTTTTGGATATGTCTTTTACTTAATTTATCATTTTTTTCCACAAAAAGTGGGGGGAGGGGGCCCTGGCTCCCCGGCCCCTCCCCCTGCGTGGTCCCTGTGTCACCGACACTGAGGTGAATAATTGTTTTAGTATATACCACACAAAACACTACTTTATGTGTGACAATATACCGACAAGCGGTCGGAAACTGTACAATCTCGCGCGCCGGCTGCTCGGAGGTGAATAGTACGTGCTAATCACCTCCGAGTTAACCAATCAGAGAGCGCGAAAGCACTATTCACTTGTGTGGTATATACTAATTGTTAATACTTCTTGGATAGCACGTTTTAAAAAATGCCTGGCTGGTCCCCATCCCCGGGGCCTTGTTACTCACGCGAAGGAGGAGCCCCTTCTTCCCTCCTCTCCAACATCAACGTAGAAAGCTTTTTTACAGTTAGTTTAATAACAAGTTGTACATGACTTGCTGCAAACCATGCTAACACGAAGTATTACTACGATTAAAATCTGGGGGTCTAATTCCCATAGATAAGACTGAGGACTACAGACTGCCTTTTAACCGGCCTAGCTTGCATGCGCTTTAATTATAACTGAGCGGTCTAAAACTATAGAGCAGGGTTGGCGTAGTGGTGAGAGCGCTCGCCTTCCACCAGTGTGGCCCAGGTTCGATTCCCGGACTCGGCGTCATAAGTGGGCTGAACTTGTTGGTTCTCTACTCTGCTCCGAGAGGTTTTTCTCCGGTACTCCGGTTTTCCCCTCTCCCCAAAAACGAACATTTGATTTGATTTATGTAGAGTTGATTTATGTATTTATTTTTTAACTTGATTTACTAATAATTAATTTTGCTAAATTTGATTGTAAGCTACACAACCCGCCTCGATTAGCTTTGCTACATGCGGGTTGTGTATTTTTCTAAATTGTATATATGAAGTGAAGTGAAGTGAAGTGAAGTGAATTTGATTTAGTCTCCCCAACTAGTGGAGCATCTGTGCTCGGCTAAATAGATTTGAGACTTAAATAAAGTGATTATTATTATTATTATTATTATTATTATTATTATTTATTATTATTATTATTATTATTATTATTATTGTTAATATTATTGTCCTGGCAACCTATTCTTTTTGAAATCACGGTGCGACGAAGCTAGTTTGACATGTGACACTGACCGAAGGAAGCCCTCACAAAGGTTTCAGGTTATGCTCTTCTCCGAAGTGGCCAAGTCCGATATGTTTACATTTATATTTTTTCAGTTTGACATTTCAAAGAGTTTTCAACCTAGCTTCTTCAGTTACTATTTTTTCAAACCCGGCCGGGTTAATCTTCGGTTGATGCAGTTGTTTTGTTTTGTTTTTTTATTTTCCATCAGGTACTGGTGCTAATAAAAGCGTGCAGGATGCAGCTCAACCAAGAGATATTAACGGACTTCTGAAAAGTATGTCACCCAATGACTATTTTATTATATCTCTCACTAAGTACGCGCACTGTGATTGGTCAATTTTGCGGGCCGTATTTTAGAGTACGGCCTGCTTGACCTCAACTAGTTTTCTTTCACGCGCGCCGGAAATAAACATCTTACTTACCTCGTTTTCTCGGTCCTTGCTGTAAGTTACGGAACCTCGTTTTTTTCCATTAACGGGAAAAAACTCGGTTCGTAACTTACAGTACGGACTTCGAACGTATATATTTTTTGCTGTGACTGGATGCTCTTATAAGCGGACAACTCTAAAGCTTGGTTTTCACTAGCGACGCAAGCACAAGCGCAAGCATAAGCGCAAGCACAAGAGCGCTTATTTCACTGTGAAAACGGGCTTAACGCAAGCATAAGCATAAGCATAAGCGCAAACACAAGCGCAAGGATCAAAATTTTTCCTTTTCCTTGCGCTTGCGCTTATGCTGGCGTAGTGTTGTTTTCACTTGGCATAAGTTTCTTTTGCTTGCGCTTATGCTTGCGCTTGTGCTTGCGTCGCTAGTGAAAACCAGGCTTAAGAGTATTTCAGTTAGAGCTTTAACATTTGGAGTCAAAGACTACTTTTGCAAAATTTTGTAACTTTACGTTTTTGGATTGAAATGTGTTGTGCAGAACGCTATGGTGATGCTGTTTGTTGTAGGGTACACATGTACATTGTTTATATGTGGCGAGAAAATGCTGATGTACAGTGTCAAAGGAATGTTGATTACAAAACTAACATACTAGTAAAACATTTCAAACAATAGTCATAATAAATTTGCATACATTGATTGTCTCTTAGAACTTGTTCATTTTCCTGCAAAATTTCACAGTATAATTTATGGAAAACCAGAAACGGCCCGTTCATAGGTTTGAAGCTCGGCTTTGTCCCTCAAACTTAAACAAGAATCTGACACGTGGTGTCTTGAGTTATAAATTTGTTTTTGCACACCTCGGATTCTATAGAAATAATTTGACGATCGAGAGATTCGTTACTTTCGCCCAGTTAAAATCACCTAGATAATCGTACTTCAGCAAGTTATCTATATCTTCATCCTCGTTGTCTTTAATATTATTATTAGTATTACTATTATTACTATTACTATCATTATTATTATTATTATTATTATTATTATTATTATTATTATTATGGCAGTTTAAAACTCCTGAATGTCAGTCCTAATCACAAATACTGGACGTGTAAACGTAGCCAGTATTATATCAAAATTTACAAATTTACATTAGATGCATTAGATTATTATTATTATTATTATTATTATTATTATTATTATTATTATTATTATTATTAACATTTAACAACATATTTCTTTAGTAACAAAATAATAATATACTTACCACAGTGAAAGGAGAATACACTCTTTCGCCCAAGGAATATAAATTAATGTCATAAACAAAAGAAATACACGTGAAAGGATGAGGCGTCTTCTCTATACAGTCAATTTCTCCAGAACATATTTGTGATTCTCTCTATTAATAAAATCTTGGAGGAGGAGTGCTTCTTCGTTTAACTTTTTCTTATAAATGTGATACCGCATAAATAAAAGCGTTTAGTTAAGTGTTTTATTTAGTGATGTAGGGCTATTAAAATTTCCATAAAGTATCGTTTCCATGTTAGGAACTAGCTGTTTGCATTATTAAACCACTGGACAACCTTCTCAGAGAAGAGTTTGGTGAAATGGCAATGAATGAATGTGTGATCAATGGAGTCGAGATCTCCACAGTATAAACTCTCGCCATTTGCTTTGATTCCAAATCTTAAGAGTACTTTTTTTAGTCACCATGCTCCTTTGTGAAAATTTAAATTGAAACTCCCTCAATTTCATCTCTTTACAGTTGGTTTTGACCGACTTGAAGATCGATGTCCAGCTGTTCTCATCAGTCTGAACAGTTTTATCCCATCTTTTCTGACCTGTTTGTTTCTCGGTATAAGTTTTTGCAATCAGAAGCCAATAAAAGTCTTATCTTCATCGCCGTTGCCATCGTCATCATCATCATCACATCACTATCGTTATGAAACGTGGGATAATCATGTTTTAATGTTCACCATAATGGATACTGCTTTTTTTTATTTTGAAACGTGTATTTTGTTTCTTGCGTGTCCCAATTTTGCTATCCACTATTATCAAGAAATTGAAAGTTTTACGCGAAAGTGTCTTTATTCGACAATTAAATGTGTTATGTCTTCCTTTCTTTCTCAGGTAAATTCATTACGTTTGCTCGCCAAGGTTTTCGTGAACACAACACGTTTCGCGCGATACACCATGCTCCTCCTCTCAAATGGTCAGATAAGCTGGCGATACAGGCCCAGAAACTCGCATATCAAATGGCTCTCAAAGGGACCATCCAGGTGCCAGGCTTAGACCTGTTTGGCGAAAACCGCGCCAGGCTTTCCGCGGTTAATTTTGACTGCGAGACAGCTGGTGAAGAAGCAACAAAGATCTGGTACAATCAGGGGAATAACTACAGCTATGCAGATCCGCGGCTAAACAGTAATACGGACTCTTTTACTCAAGTTATCTGGAAGGGAACGCGCAATGTTGGGATGGGATGCGCGCAAAGAAAAGGAACTCTCAGCAACGAGATTTTTGTGGTAGCCTTGTACTATCCTCCGGGAAATAGCCCGCGAGCTCTGCGTCAAAATGTTGTCAGTCCAAGCAAAAATGTAAACAATGCTTATTCGTCGATTTTTCGGCGGCGAAATCAAATTTACAAGGCCAGGGGCAGACCGTCAGTTAAGCGCGGGAAAATAGAACGGGAAGTGCGCGCGTAGAAAGCGTGATAACGAACTGTTTCCCGCTACAGTGGCAGCCTCTCCGATAGTCGCCCAATTTTGGCAAGACATGTGAAATAATATCTGTATAACGTTACCTTCTTTCAACGAATTCCTGCTGCGAGTTGTAGTTATCCGTATCCTCGATTTCTGGTCCTTTTTTTTTTAATAAAAATAAATCACTTTATTTGAGTGTCAATGTATTTAGCACACACGGTACAAATTGGACACTATCCAGATCGAATTGGAGCAGAGAAGAGAACCAAGTACAAACTCAATCCACATATGACGCCGAGTGGGAGGCGAGTGCTCTCAAGCCACTGCGCCATCCCTGCTCCCCCAAATAAAAGTACTTGTGGACTCGATGATACAGTTATGCCTTCAGGCAATCGTATAAACTCGCCTCTGCCAATAGCGTAGTTTGCTGTGTACTATCACAACTTACTTCGGCGTCACAGCTGAAGAACATATCGAAATTATTTTCGGATTAGTACGTAAACCTGGCGCATAGATGTCGGAAATAGGACACCAGGCGAAACAAAGAGGTATTGTAGAAACGGAATATAAATTTCTTGTTTTGATTTTTTCTTATATATTGCCAAGAAAATGATAAGTAATCACCTCGGATAATTGCTTTCAAGCTACAATATCTTCCACACAAAATATTCTTTGAATCACACGGTTTGAAACGTGGTAAATTGGCGAGAATACAAGTCATGAGACAATCATGCATATCAATTTAAACAAGCCAATACAAGACTTGGTTTCCAAAGAACCGATGAATTTCAGTCTCACTGATGAACTTTGTTTAGACTGCTTTCTTCAAACTCGTCCCATTCTTAGTTCAATCTTTTTTTTCTTAATCTGCGATGAATCTTTCTGCTCTTTCCTAATTAATAACAGAACTATTTTTGCTCTTTGTTACTGATATGTTTAGCCATGACGCGAGATCAAGCTAAATCGGTTAAGTTAGGTGAAAACCAACTCCGCTACTTATACATATTTAATCACAAGTTCTGTGGCCTTCTCTCTAATTTCATTATAATCTGTGAATCCGCCTCGCAGGTCAGTTAAGCTTCAAAGAAGCATTTAATCACAAAACGACGCGGGAATAATGCGGCTCTACTAATTACGAGGCAAGTTTTGGTTGGGTTTCCAGGGGAAGAAAAGGTATTCAACTTTTAATAAGCAAAACTGAATCAGAAGTTGGTACATTAACTTCCTAACTGAACTGATCTCATTCCTAGGTATCGCAAGAACGAGTTCTCTTAATTAATTTGATTCAGTTCAGTCTTTCCGCGAACATTGACAGTCATCAACTCGTCGTTATACTCAGAATACAGACAGTTTCTAACGTGGGACATGTCATGTTCCCCACCTAACAACTGTTATACCTGATGCACAGTGTTTCACTCAGATTACTACCAGAATCTAATATCAATCGTCTCAGAAATTGTAGTACTTATTTAAAACGAAAGATTGCTTCGACCCTTATTCGTAAGTTATTCATTCTCCTGCTGATGCAAATCGAGACCGGTCACGCGAACGATTTGTCGGGTGTATCTGACGAGTGACCGTTTTTAACTTGTACTCAAGAGTCAACGCCTTTTCCGTGTCACCGATTGCGCATCAGCCGGCAAAATGAGGGCCATTATGTTTTGGTACGATTTCCAAATTGCAGTTGTAAAAACCTTCAGTCGAACTTAATTGGGTCAAACGCCGTACTTCAAATGAATTGAGTTCTGCTTGTGTGAAGTACGGCGTATGACTCGGACCTAACTATTTGAAATCAAAAATTTTAGTTTAATTTGCATTCAGTTGTATTATAACTGAAATTCTTTTCATGAGCAGATGCGGCGACAACGTAATATGTAGAATGACAATTGTGAAAGTAAGAAGCCTTCTGCTGTTTCAAGCCGTGTTGTGTCTGGCAAACAACTCAGGTTAGTCTGTCATCAAAGGTAAGAAGAGACTCTCGAAGCTCTCCCTGGTTAACGTCCTGTACCCAGTCAACTCTTAACGTGCGATGACAACTTATTCTCTATTCGCTCAGAAAACTATTTCGACGGAGAAGTGGACATAAGAACGATGTAAAATTAGGCCTGATAGCAGGCTATATTTTTCTTTAGTTTTGTTGTTTTGGAACTGTTTAGAGTTATTACCTAGTCCGTCTTACTCAAACATTATTTGCACCGAAAATCGAATCATCAGTGCTTTAATGATGCTTAGATCTTGCTTGAAAAACTTGAGACTTTCTCGCACCGCTACCCAGTTCAGAGGTCAGTTGATAAGTGTACTGGACTGTTGAGCGGTGGAAAGGTCATAGGTTCAAATCCGACCCCGAACTACAAAACATGCAAGGTCTTCAACTAATTGGTAAGATCACGCTGGCTGTGTGCTCAACATCTGCCACAGATCACATGATCACGTCAGTGGACGGTGACATAAAGTTGTTGGCCTTTTCTTTAACTCCTCACAGAAATTAGTAGGGGGCGTTAAAAGACCTTCTTGTAATGAAGCCACTTTTCTTTGGATTTGAGTTTTGCGCCGGCAGTTAGAAGTCCCTTATCGTTTTATGCATTTCTACGATGAGTTTGTAAGAATAAAACTTATATTCGTTACAGATGATACAAATGAATATCAAGTGACAAAGCAATCGAAAAAGTCAATTGAGCTGCAAACTGCTTATGTGTACAGGACGAATATGCCAAAAAGACATCATTACTCTGGTAAGTTTCGGAAGGTACTTAAATTATAGCTCACAGTTTAAAGCACGTTTCAATTGAGTGTCGTAAAACCGAACCAAAACAATTACTCTGACCAATCACAATGAACACAAACAGCGCAGTGAGCCAATCAAACTTCGCAGCAATTAAAATTAGCTGGCACAAAGAGGGGGAAATTGCTTGTCTTGTAGCTCCCCCCCCCCCCCCCCTCTCCCCTTCTACGGGTTATGGGCTTTGCTTCTCATTGGTTGAGAAAGTATCGCGAGTTGTTCCAGTCAATCAAAGAGCGAAGTAAGGCAACTCCACAACTCCAAAGCAAACGAGAATTACTTTTCACAATTTTTTAAGGTTTGGTACTTGTCAATAGTTTGACAATCTGAAACTGAAAATTATCGACTTCATCATCATTATCATCATCACATCACTATTTTCATCAAATGTTCCCTTCCATTAAACAGGGGATAATCTTATTTTAATGCTCCAATTAATAGTGATGCATATGAGAGATTACCGTAATGAATACTGTTCTTTATCTCCAGTTATCTTGGGCAGCAGTGGTAAGAGCATTCTTGGCCCACTGGTTCCCGAGTCAGGGGAAGAACAGATTCATAGAGTACAAGGATTTGTTCTTAAGCCGGACACCGTTAAAATAGGTAAGCAAATTGTCTTGCAAACGTTTTATCCCCTCCTCCTTTTGGCGTCCAATTCCATGGCGACGTAAAATCCATAACTAAATGCTATTTTTGCAATGTTTCTCAATGGATATAAGCTATTTTATTTTTTACACTCAGATCTCTGATGTCCGATCTCACCCTAGAGAAGGATTGTAAACCGCCATGAAACTATGTGATATGTGCGGTATATAAATCCATTACCATTACCATTACCATAAATTCAAATAACTTTAGTTATCCACGGTATTCTCATCATTTCTAACACCATTTCACCCATCCACAAGACAAACTCTCGCCCTGAAGACGATCGACTTTCTCAGTTCCCACTGCTATTTTGCCTTTTTCTTAGGTCACCCTATAGAGTTTGCAGGAACAGCACTCAACACTCACAATCGTTATCGCCTGTATCACCACACCCATCCCCTGAGGTGGTCTGACCACCTGTCGTCGCAGGCGAGTAAGCTTGCTTATCAAATGGCCGAGCAGTTTAGTAAAAGTAACTCTAAGAGATTTCAGGTGCCGGACGAAGAGACAGTGGGAGAGAACGTCGAAAAGTTCTTGGGCGAGACGTTTGGCTGTGATTCCACTGCAGTCATGAAGGCTACAGATAAATGGTACCAGGTATGGAACAAATGTGTTTTCAAGCTTTAGGCACTGTTTCCGTACAGTGCCACACGTGGTTCCCTTGCAAGAATAGATGTTGATGTGCCTTCTATTACAACCTTTCTCCCTCTTTCAGTTTTCCTAGTACAGAATTTCATCGTCTTTGTAGCTAGCAAAGGTCTGCGCAAGGGAGAACTATTTCATTGGCGAACTGAGGAAGGACGAATTTCGTGTCGTGAGTTTTGAATACGGCAGAAATTGATAGAATTGGACGGAAATTCACTTCCTCCCTGATCATCCTCAGCAGAAAAACTTTCCTTTAGTTTCAGTGCACTAGCATAGTACCTTTTTAAAAAATGGGTCATTATTTCCAATCGTAAAAGTGTAGCCTTTGGCATTGAAAGTGTTCATTATCATCACGTATCACACATACACTTAGATCCAATTACAACGATTGTACCAACAGATGTGAGCTATTTTCCAGATCATGGCCCAGGGCAACGAGCACTTCACCAGCAAACATTTAACTGTCACACTTTTGCTTCTTCAAATAGCAAAGCAGAAAGTATAGTTACAACTATCCTCACATTCAAGACGAGACAAGTTCGTTCACGCAGTTGGTTTGGAAAAGCTCTCGGTTCCTTGGCGTTGGTTGCGCACTGCGCAAAGGCCTACTCGCTAATGACGTGTTCGTAGTCGCACTCTACAGCCCCCCCGGAAATATCGGGGATGGTGTATCAGTTAATGTACTGAGACCTGGAAAGAAGGAGGGGGCGAGACCTGATGTGTACTCCAGTGTGTTCAGAAGAGGACAGGTGACCAGCGATAAACAGAACACGTAGCATTAAATGCGTTAAAAAAATTATGTTTATTTCGATTTGGTGATTATTCGGTAGATTTATACTTTTTGAGATTCTGAGTTTTCCGTAGTGTTGAAAGGATATTGAGAACAGGGGCGGATCCAGGAAATCGCCTACCCCACTCAGTCAAATTGTATTTGAAATAAGAAAAACTCTGAAACTAAACTAACATGTAACAAAAAGCGCCTGATGCACAATACCCTCCCCCCCCCCCCCCCCGCTAAATCCGTCCCTAGAGAATTTGCGGTCTCATCGATTGAAACAAACAGTTCCTGCATATTTAAATTCTTTGACAGCTCACCAGTGTCGAGGTGACAGGCAGTTCATGATCAAACTGCAGTAGATCTTTGACCAGTCTTTTCAGGAATAATTTAACTTCAGTTTGGTTGTTTATAAACCTGAATGTACAAACTTTTTCGCGAAAACTTGGCTAGAAAATTTATTGCAGGTGTGAAATCGATGTACACAAGCACCCATTTCAGTTTGTTTTACACAATAAAAGAACTTTTCGATAAATTCTATATCTGTTTGTTCTATCCACGCAGTAATTACATAATTGACTTTGAAAACCCTGCTCCTTCTCTCAATATAAAACTGGCCGAATGAAGTTTACGAATGAAGTTACATTCATTCTTCTTTCATTTTTTTTAGAAGTCGAGAAACACTCTTGATGAAGTTAGAGCGGAAAGAGCAAAATAAAATAAATAACTTTAAGTAGTAAAAAGATGTTAAAAAAGTTTAATTGACAATCACTCGTATTCTCATTCATCGTGGGCCATGAAATCGAATAAGGTGCATAAGATTGATGTGCTCGCAGTGCTACAGAAAGATATTTATACATCGGCCACCAGCTTGGTTTATGGTTGAAGAGTTGTGCCATACTGAACAGGTACAACCCTGCCAAGGCACTTTTGGTCAATATACCAAAGCCGAACTTTTCCAAAATTTCAACAAGTCCTCAAATTACACTTTCTTCGCCAAACAATCTCATTCTCCTTGAAAAAAAGCACGGCCGTTGGTCACGGGGGCAAGCTGTGGGAACGACATTATTGACCAGTATTTGACGGTTCGACGGTTCACTAACAGGTCAAGAAACATTCGATTGCATGCCATGATAAGACACTAATGAAAAAACCGAGGTCTTGTTGTTTAGTAGGTACAGGTCATGTTTCGTAAAATTCAATGTAATCGTCCCCCTGAAAATGGGTGTGGTCCATGTTGTTTTACGAGAAAATGCATTTGTGAACCTTTCAGTTGTGACAGAATGTTTCTAACGGTCAGCGGTTATCAGGTGCGCGCCAAAGTACAACCTGTTACACACCAGCTGAGTATGTTGAACACAATTGGCTTGAACCTGTAGCCGTAACAAAATAAAGATCGCAGTATTACTAACAATGACCTCCATCAAACCGAAGATCCTATCCTATTATGTCCTGTGATCACAAAGTAATCAAAGTTAACCAAATGGTTTAGCGGGCGTTTCAACGGAACAATTAAAGACAACGCTTTTTCGGCAGCTGCTGGGTTGTGGCGTCTCGATGTGCTTGCCGTAAAGGAGATGTCATCTTCTAAATATAGCATCACTTCTCATGGCTGGTCATCAGGGAGGCGAGCCAAACATTTTGGATAAAGTCTTACAGACCTAATTACTAAGGCAAATGCCTGAGCATTTATCACCTTCTCTCGCAACTAACACCTTTAATTGCGAGCAGAAATGCACTCAAAATGGGCTGTGTTACCTGCCTTTGGAGTGCTGTTGGTAACGTCTTTGATCGCTACCGGACTTTACCAACTCCGTTATGGTGTTTATCTTGACCTGAAGCGGGACCAGAAGATCTTCAAGCGATCTTTGAAGGAGAATAAAACAACTCCTCTCACGGTTAATTTTCCTGTCAACTACCACGCCACGGGTAGACTTTTTCTGCCTCACAACAATATCGTGGAGCCTTTCGAGATTTGGTTTACAAAAGATTTCAATCGAAGTCGGATCGATTACTATTACGGTAAGTTATTTTATCGCCAGGATGATTAGATTAAGGCTTATGTGTTCAAAGTGCTGGTGTCCGCGGCGAGGGGAGTTGATATTGTTTAAAAAATTATGTGACTGTTTGAGATACTCCGTAAGTATTTTTTCCCGTGGTCCTGGCATTCAATCGGTTTCTGAACCAAACTCTTTGTTGGCTCCACCCTTCTGGTTCCGGATGAGGTTGCCAGGTTACTCGTCTTCAGCGAAAAAGCAAGGTGCATGTAGAGAAAATTGCTTTGATTAAATGGTTATTACTCCACACGAGACGTATGCGGAGGAATTAAGGATATTAAAGTTCTTTAGCGAAAATGAGGAGATTCTCATACGAGATGCATGTATTGAGCGATGTTGTAGGCCAATGATTTCTGCCCTCAGGCTGTAAGAAAGTAATCTTGTACATAATTAGACGTGGTGAGAATTAAAAGGATCTCTCATGAATCAGAGTTGAACTATCAAGACTGAACTAGAGAACTTCTGAGAGTAGAGTTTACAGAACAGAATGAAGAACATTGCTATGAAATCGCCACGGAAATTATTAAATGATGAAATGAAGATTACATTAAATTCATTCAGCCGTGACGGACGTTTCGCCAGTGATAAACTCACGAAAACTTACTTAATAGGAACTATGCATGTTGAAATAAATTTGTCAGCTAAATTGCTATGCTACAACAGAGTACCTTTCTGTCGTTATTAGGTACGGACAAGACTTATCAGAGAGCGGACCTTGGCAAGTATGGCGTGACGTTGAAAGTGGTACCCATGCACACGGAGAAAGATGGGAACTATATCGGGTGCTGGAGCCTTGAGGGGCATAAAGGATGGCCCATCATCCCTCAGCCCATAGTGCCTGACATGTCCCACTTTAAGGTGTGATATGGTTCTAAGTTTAGAAGTAATTGAATGCAGTGAAACCAAACTAAATAGGCTGGTCAGTCACAGCTGACCAAACAGGCAGTGAGCCAATCAGTGAATACGAAGCAAATACAAGTAGCCTGCGCAAAGGGTGGGTTGGATTTAGTCTCGCCCCTCATTGGTTGCGCATGGGTCGTCAAGGTATAAACAAAACTGAATTTCTTTCGATGTCGTGACTGAACCCTTTGCATGATATTTTTCGTTAGTTTACAAGATATTTCCTTGATTTGTTATGATGTGCATATTTATTCCTTGTACAAAAGCTTTTAGGAATTTGTCTTGAGTATTTGCCATGCCAACCCCAAAAGCAAGAAGAGATATTATATAGCCTTTGTTTTTATCCCGCTTAGTCTATAACCTAAGCCACTGTTCCTTGATCTCTAACTCTTATTAAGCGTTCAAATGTTGGAGGAAGATTGTTTTCACGCCCACATATTAAATTTTCCGTGCCACCCCCTACAGGCTACTCCAGCTTTCAATAATCTTCCCAGTCACCCCACTTAGATTCATACATTACGCATTCAAGGTGAATTCGGAAGGACCGGTGCTGACTGTTTTCCATTCTTCCTCAGTACGCCGGTGAGGAGGTTTACATGGGCACGCCTGCTACTAGGTGGGAATACCGCTACATGGTGTTTGGCTTACTGAATGCTCACACTCTTCTGGTTAGCAAGCTCGACCCAGTCCGTCCCGTGCGATATGAGATGAAAGGTTACGACAGTCTGATGGCGTCATACTACGATAATTATGTGCTGGAATACATTTCCTTTGAGGACTGGAAGCCAGACTTGGAGAAATTCGAGCTGCCGAAAGGTGAATTTGTTTTGCCTAAGCTGCTGCTTTAGGTTTGGAAGACAACTTTCTTCTTCAATAGTTTTTCATTTTCTCCTCAATATTTCTTCAGCTTTCCATTACAATCGAATTAAAATTTGGGGAGTCGTCCGTGGACAAAAAAGGTCGTTTCCATACGTATTACCGAGCGCAGTGAGGGTGGAGAAACCGAGAGCTCTTAAAGGGAATCTCAACTCTTACAACAAATTGACGCTAAATTGTAGGTAATAATTACTAGATTTCAAATTTTGTTTTAAAACTTGGATATCATCATCGCTGTTAAGTTTCATGGGCGCGGCCATTTTGGATTTGGTGACGTGTGATGGTTGCCCTATTGTTTAACACAAAGGATTTTCTGCTTCATTTGCTTCCTGACAACAGCTGCAACCATCTTGCGTCATCAAATCCAAAATGGCGGCGCCCATTAAACTTCAAAGCAAAAATAGTCGATGATGATATCCATTTTTTTGAACACTTAAATGTTATATCCACCTTTTAAAACAAAATTTGAAATCTAGTAATTATTTCCATCAATTCAGCGTAAATTTGTTGCAAGAGTAGAGGTTCCCTTTAAAACGATCCCTTAACTTAATCATTATTCAAAAAGACAGGATAAGTTTGAAGTCCTGTAAATAAGGATAAGGTTTGGACACAAGCTTACGCGGCATGTTTAAATCTGTATATACGTTGCTGGTAACGCTGGTAATCGTAAAACGAATCATCTACCATTCGTCCCTTTTGCCACCAGGGCATAGTTACCTGGAAGAACACGAAAGTGCGGGCAAAATTTGCGTGGTTTGTGAAAATACGATCCCTATACAGAATGCAATCAGAATGCAATCATCTATAGTACGATGATAGGAATGGGAAGAAACCAAAAAAATTTTCATATTTTCCAATGCTTTTCAATATCAAAAGCTCAGACCTGGTAGGGTCTAGCCTGCGTGGCGGGCGCTAGAATGGGAAGGGGAAGGGGGGTGGGGGGGTGGGGGAGCGGGCACGCGCGCGAAACGAGGGGACCACGGGGAGCGCCAATCTGCTTTCTCCACGCAGGCTTGGCAGGGTCCAAAGCGATGATAAAAGGGACTGGGAACAAAGTGTACTGGAAGATAGGTGTTCCCTTGCTTATCCTCCGTACACTGTTTTTCATCAGACCAATGGTGCTATAACTGGTCTCACAGTCTGGACTCACACTTCGTGTCAAACCCTATGGGTGAGTTCATGTCTTATGGAGAAGACATTGTGGAGGAGATGTATCACATGTACAAGCACCATCACAACAAGGTTCACGGCACCAAACATGAACACGTCAAGCGGAAGCACATATTTCGTCATAACATGAGGTAGTTGCTTGTTATTTAATGAAGAAATTGTAATAAAGCCAAGAGATTGTCCAACAAGAAGCTGGAGACAGCTTGAACTCGAACCGTATTTAACGTTTGTTTAACCGTAAAGCTCTATGTTTTCCTCGTGTTTCACACCCGTTCGTTCACGTTCCGTTGTCGTAGGATTACACCAAGTACTACCATTTCTCATGATACGGACAGGTTTAGTTTCGCGTTAAAGTATCGCGCGCTCTCAACCATCGCGCATGAGCAGGACAATCGCGACCGGACGACAGAAAACGCGGAAGGCAATCTTTGATTCGGCATCGGCCCTAGTGATTAGGGCTCTTGGTAAAGCATAAAAAGGCGAGTTTCATCATACTGCATCGTTTATTTCCTGAAACTAGAGGCCATATTGGTTTTCTCTCAGCCTTCCAAGAGGCAATCGGAAATTACAATTTGCTACTACTTTAATTTCGCAAACCATTGAAAACATCTGCAGTTTAGTTTGGCCATGTTAAAATCTTTCGTCTCGCTTTTGAACTTTCAAACATTCGTATAGATCACTTCTCTTAACATATTAGTTGTTCAACCCGTGTCTCCCACACGGCCCCACAAGCTTACAGCTTTAAATCTTAACCGTCGTTTCCGTTTACGTGATAATAGCGGTGTTCTTGTTTTTGTGTTATGTTTTTGTTAGCGCTTACGCAGAAACGCCGGAAGTAAGCTTTGTGGATGAAATACGTCAACGAAGAAGAACGGACGACATTTTTAGACTCGGGCCTTCCACTGGGAGCGCGAGTAACAATATTATGGGTAACCAGACAGTATGACTGACAGATAGTATGCGCTCATTTCAAAGTTAACTGGATAAAATAACTAACAAAGAATGCTTCCCGGACCATTGAAACCAGCTAAGAAACACTTAGTCTTATCGTTTTCATTTTCCACTCTTCGCAGATACATTAGATCAATAAACAGGCAGAATTTAAACTACAAATTGGCTCCAAATCATTTAGTGGATCTTACAGATGAGGAATACGATGGACATGCAGGTTGGTAACTTCTCAGAGTCTTCGACTGCCTAAATGGTGTTGTGTAATATGGTACGAGTCTAGCACAATTAACTACAAATAAAGTAACAATGTCGTACGCGAATAATCTACAAACGTAGAACAAAGTTCGAGGTGGCTTGCGACGGAGGTGCAAGTTACGTGAACTTGAGATAACGAGTGAAATGCGAGTGAAATACGAGCGAATTACGAGAGAACAACGAGTGAGTTACGAATGAAGTACGAGTGAGATGCGAATGAAGTACAACCAAGATAAGAATGAAGCACCAGTGAGACACCAATGATGCACAAGTGAGATACGAATGAAGCAAGAGTGAAATACTAATGAAGCACGAGTGAGATACGAATGAAATACGAATGAAGCACGACTGAGACACGAATGAAGCACGATTGTGTTACGAATGATGAACGAGTGAGATACGAGCGAAGTACGAGTGAGATACGAATGAAGCACGAGTGAGACACGACTGAAGCAAGAGTGAGATAAGAATGAAGTACAAGCAATATCAGTAGATTGACGTGTGAGCATATTACGAGCGTATAAGCTCCAGTATCTTGGACTTGCAAACTGTAGCACGACAGGGAAACGTTTTAGTTGTTATTCGGCTTTAGTCTACACATATTTAAGGAGGCTCCCTAGAGTTTTAAGACCGTGCGCAAGCTGGGCACTATAGTAACCGAGAGGTAACCGAATATATTTAGAAAAATGACAAATTACAGAATATTGGCAAAACCGTTTGAACGACCTTGACTTTTTATCACTTCAAAATGCAAGGCAATATAATTTCCATAATGAGACAAAGTATAAATATTAAGGAATTTAGGCAAAAAAATAGGACTATATCTGCCTGTTATTAGATGTGATGTTGCCATGGTAACGGCCTTAATCCAAAAATTGACACCAAAAAATAAGCCTTATTATATCAGTACCCATACTGGTAAATCTCTACAGGGAAAACTGTAACATAAATTTGCTAGCTTTCCTTTTGTAACTCGAGCTCTATAGGGACGGTATTCGTAAATACTCTAGGGAGCCACCTTAAACGTAACTGGGGAAGGCAAAGATTAGCATTTCAAGCGGTTAAAGACTGGAACTCATTAGGCAAAGGCATTAGATTCTCAAAGTCTCTCAAAGAATTTAAATTTAAAAATTTAACCAAATTTAACCAAATTTCTCTCTTTTTTCTTTCATTTTATACACGTATTTTTATCCTTCTTATCTCTTTTACACTTTATTTCTGTTATTGTTAGTTTTTATCATATGTACCTAGTTAGTTTGATTTTAACTATTTTAATTTAGTATATACCACACAAGTGAATATATAGTGCTTTTTGCGCGCTCTGATTGGTTAACTCGGAGGTGATTAGCAAGTACTATTCACCTCCGAGCAGCCGGCGCGCGAGATTTTACAGTTTCCGACCGCTTGTCGGTATATTGTCACACATAGAATAATGTTTTGGTCCGCTAATTCAGCTTGTGTGGTATATACTAAAACAGTATGTCGTGGTATATACTAAAACAGTACGTCGGTGAAAATGGTGGATATTTACCACTATTCACCACCACTTCGGTGAATAATTGTTAACTATTTAATCAGTATTATTTGTTTGTAAATTTATATACAGGGCCTCTCTGAAAACCACTGCTGTGAGAGAGCACCCTGTATAAATATTGTTATAAATAAATAAAAAGTTTTAAAGCTCAACTGGACACACTGGAAGTTTTAATGTGCGTTACTTGGCCCTGAATGTTATTAGGTCTCAACGAAGATAACGGCACTAATCACAAGGGAGGAGTCCATCTTGAGGAGCATCACGAGGCTTACAGTAACATGAGCGCTGTGCTGAAAACTGTTGAAGTGCCTGATGAGCTAGATTGGCGGGAGTATGGTGAGATATACAAAACTAAGACCAACGAAGATCTCTAGCGCTAGCTAACATGCAAAGCTGCTTTATCATCGAAAACGGTCTTCAGTGCTGGGAAGGAAACTTTGGAAAAGCGTTATCGCATTTTACTTGAGGGTCTCCTCCATTTTCGCTTTCACGTTGAAGCGAGGCCAAAACTCAGGATATTACCTAGTTTAAAGAAAATCTTACATATATAAGTTAGGCCAAAAAGTATGTGCGTTTAACAAGACCGTTGCCTTTAATTGGGAGTTCACACCCACAATGAAACTCTTCATTCCACTCTGGCATTATCGCGGGCGCGTCTGGCTTTCTGCTTCTCTTTCTTTCCAAGAAAAAATCAAAAGCATTCAAGCTCAGGTGACCAGTGTTTTGTTTTGATTTAGGTGCAGTGACGCAAGTGCGAGGACAGGGCATATGTGGCTCGTGTTATGCCTTAGGTGCAGTGGGAGCTGTAGAGGGAGGTTATTTCATGAAGGTACAAGAGATTCGTAAGGCCTACTACTCCCCCTTCAGCATGAGAAATTTTTGAGTTAGTAGAGCAAAAACACTGAACTTCTTGATAAAAACAAATGTTTGCATTAAACCATCTGATTCCATGAAATTTCCAGTCCATGCAAAATTTTTACTGAGTTTTCGTGGTTGGCTTGAGAGTTGTTTTCGAAGAGACAGACGAATAGCCAATTAACAAGGGCACAATCTCTTGTTACTCTTTACTCTTCCCCTGTTAGCCTTCGGTTTCATGTCTTCCGAGACAGAAAGACACCAACAACAGCACGTCTTTTTGTTGCAAGTTTCCTTTGGATTTACATTGAATATTTTCCGAGTGTTTTGACTTTCCTTACGGCTATAGCTTAATACTTCTTCTTCACGGCCTTCATGTCTGTTAATTACGTTGAAGTATACCACATGGTATATTCATCATCTTGAAGTGATGTTGCTCTTTCTCAGACAGGTCGATTGCTTGAGCTCTCTGCGCAGCAGGTCGTTGACTGCTCCTGGGGGTCTGGTAACCATGGTTGCAGAGGAGGCTGGTACAACAAAGCACTGAGCTGGATTTACATGAATGGAGTGGCGGAGGCAAAAAATTATGGGCCATATCTGGCTCAGGTAAGTAAATTATTGAGCTAAAACGTGGAAATCGTACAAGCGGAAGAAAAATCGTCAACACGCGATAAAATCGAATTAAAAGTTCTTTTAAGCACCCCAACACTTTTCACGAGTTCATTACGTCATAAAAATGTATCATGTATTTCTTTTGTGTGTGTGTGAGATTCTCTGCTCTCTTATGTAGCGACAGGTTTAAAAGGCACCGTTGTGTCTGAATGCCAAATGTTGCTTATTAGCAGTTCTTCGAATAACGCTCGTAGTGTCTGGCAGCATTCGGTGCTAATGTAAAGGGCATTAGATTATAAAACAGGACGGTAAATGGGTCGTTGTAGCGTAGGAAGGTAACATGCAAAGAGAATAAAGAAGCAAAAATATATAATTTTTGGTTCTCTTTTTCTCTTGCGTCTGTCTTTCCGCTACAGTCGTAACGATCAGTTTCCAGTGCTGTTTGAAACGCATTTAAATTAATTTCTCATTCAGATCATTCAATCAGTCAATCAATCAACCAACCAACCAACCAACCAATTAACCAACCAATCAATCAATTAACTAACCAACCAATCAACCGATCGATCGATCGATCGATCGAATCAATCAATCAATCAATCAATCAATCAACCAATCAGTCAATCAACTAACCAATCAATCAATTAATAACTCACTCACTCAATCAGTCATTCAGTTAATCAAGACTTCATTTAAAGAGGATGACGCATACCGGTAGTAGTTGATACACTGATTAACTTGTGGCCCTCCATACAAAGAATGGCAATACAAAGATCTGTCATTTCTGTCTGTTTTTAGTAAGAAAGTTTGTACTAACTTGAGACCAAGAGGATTAATGTACCGTTGGTTTTAAATCCAGGAAGGAACATGCGAAACACTACGAATTAAAGAACGCATCAAAATAGACGCCTTTGCCTTTGTCCCCAAGTACAACAATAGTGCACTGAAGAGAGCCATAGCCAAATATGGTCCAGCCTGTGTGTCAATCAACCAGAAGCCACTGTCGCTGAAATTCTACAGCTGGGGAATCTACGATAACCCCGAGTGTGGTACGTATGTGCAGTTTGGCTAGAAATTCGGAAAATTAACACCAAATGTCCTCAGACAGTGTACGTTTGTCAACTGGGTGTCATTTGCTTTTATTTAGAACGTGAACCACTGAAGTGTTGCCGGACACCTTAAATAGTTGTTTTCCTTTGTCTGATAGCTTCCAAGAATTCACGATCAGTACAAAATTATGTGCTGGTTTGTCTTACTCATTCACTCACTCACTCACTCACTCACTCACTCACTCACGCACGCACGCACGCACGCACGCACTCGCTCGCTCGCTTGCTCACCACTCACTTGTTACCTACTTACCTACTTTACTTGCTTGAGGGACAGTTGACGGGAGCTGCGAGAGAGGGTTCTATGACTTGGCCAGTTAAACTGAATAATCACGTGTTTTTCTTGTTATATGACATGATTCAGACAACAGCTCCACGCGTCACACGGTCCTTGTAGTCGGTTATGGAAAGGAGAATGGAGTCCCTTACTGGCTAGTCAAGAATTCCTGGTCCTCTTCCTGGGGTATAGACGGTTACATCAAGCTTGCTTGGAAAGACAACATTTGTGGAGTAACAAAAAACCCAGTAGTAGCACTGTTTAAGGACACCAGTTTTCAGTTCCCTGTTAAGGAGAAAATAAATTACGTCAATCCATTGGTCCCCGACTCCATGGGAAGAAAAGTGCATGCGCAGCACAGACCTGGTTTCCATAGCAACATCAGAGGTTCTAGTTTCCATGGAAAAGCCAATACCACAAGTATAAACAATTCAGCTCTAACAAAGATAAATGCCGGTAGCAAATTTCGTGAACACGTTCATGGAAATGCTAGAAATGAGAAGACAACGATTAAAAAGTTGAATAATGTACCAGGCAAAACTCAGGCAAAAAAACTTTCTCCATATAAGGACGTGTCGAGGACAGAGAATCCTTCAGCGGTGTTTTCTCGGACAAATGTTTTTCATTCGCCTAAAAAAGACGAAACCAAAACTGAAATAATAGAGGAAAGTGCTTCTTTACATGTTCAGACAAGTGGCTCTGACATACATAAAGAAGCTGAGAAATCGGACGAAACGGTTTCTCCGTTCAATAAAAATAACAGTGGACTTGAACAGAGAGATAATGTAAGCTCTGGCAAAATGGTCGAGCAGTTCGATCCACAGAGAAGTGAACTTGAAACTCAAAATGGAGTTGAAGGCCAGAACAAAATGTTTGAGACAAACAATTTGCCATTAAATGAACTTGTGGCACAAGAATATAAGAACCCGAACACGAATACCGAGGCACCGGTACGCAAAGAGACGGTTAAAGATTTTGCTGCCGACATCTATGAACATAACATTCAAGGGAATAACGAAATGCCTGTTGATCGTAATTCAGCTTACAACACCCCAGAAAGGACAGAACATGTTGCAGTGTGGGACCAAAGATCACAGGCTGTTGAACCAGAATATTATTATCCTTCGTATGACTACGATATATACAAAGTTTATCCCGCAGGATACGAAACACAGGAGAGGCTATTAGGACCAAACACGCCGGGAATAAATCATCCCTTGTATGAAGAAAACTTTGCGGATCGAACTAATTTGAATCACTGGCTTCCCAACAAGCAAGCGACTTCAGAACTTGATGCAGTAAGTGAACTCACGTTGAATGCGGTGGAGGATTTTCCGTTGTTAGGTTTGCAAGCGCAGCAGGAACACCTGAAGGTAAAAAACGAAGATATCGTTAGCACAACAATCAAACCCACAACTCCTAATTTGAGGAAAACAAAAACTCTAGTAACAACAGCAAGAAGAGCAAACGTAAGAAGGAAAGACAGTCTGACTAAGACAGTGAAAAGTAAACCAAGAACTGTCCCCACAAAACCTGTGAGGCATTACTGGGGAAAGCTGCAGGACATATACGATAAACTTGAGGAGGTTATTGCATCTAGCCATAAGAAAAACAAACGATTCAGAAAGAATAATGTTCTTAAAGGGTATTAAAAGTGGTCTAAGAATATTAGACTACATCACATTGGGTCTATGTTTGGTAGAGCGAAGAGGAGTTCTTCACATATAGAAAAGATAGCGGAATCGTCGAATCTGGTATTCTGTGTGCCATTTTCTTTACAGAAAAGTAATTGTCGACAGTATGCCAGCAGTATCTTCGTTACTGAAACTTCTCCTGTCAATAGGGTGAGTTTTTCATAATTGACATCGACAAAAGTTTTCTTTAGTAAAACTTACAGTGGAGTAGTTATTGTAACAATAAAGGTTGTTAAATTTGTCTTTGTTATTCCCTGGTTCTGATGCACATGCAAGGCACTACATCCACAACGAACGAACAGTGAACCATTGATGCGGATTTAATAAAAGACGCGTTAACCTTTTCCGAAGATTTGGGTGCTAAAGGAGGTTGCTGTTGGAGAGGTCCAGTAGCATGTACCCCAGGAACACATGATTTTTAAATAGTCCCTCTCTAAGATACTACCTATCTCTAAGATAGTACTTCAAGTAGGCTCTCTATTTAAAGATATTATCGCGAGATAAGGCCTTTCCGTTGAGTTCTTTTTCGTTCTTCGACTGCGCGAAAACGTGCAAAATCAGTTCTAAGGAAACGACCCTGACCAAATTCAAATGTATCCCGATCGGGATACAATTCCGCAGTTGTTGCCCCCGCGCAGATACCACAGCACGTGATTAGTGCATGACTAAAAAGTGGCATGATCTTCAGCACGTGCTCACGTCAGTTTTCAGTTTAAACCAACGATAATACAAAAGTTATGGAACCTGAGACTAGAAGGAAATGTCTTTCTCCATTATCAGCCGAAGAAATTCAGCATCTAATAGGAAGAAAAGATTCGGAAAATACAAAAAAGGCATATTCTACTTTTTCAGGTACTTTTAGCCATTTTGTACATTATTCATTCAGCACGCTTGTGAAGAAAGACGTGTTCTTGTACTGCCGTCTTTGTTTGTTTGTCAGTTCATTTTGCTGTGGTTGTTGAAGGGAAAGTCTCGGTATATAACAAAGCACTTAATGTATGATCCCTCGGGAAACTAGTTAGTTTTGTTCTCCCTCGAGTCCTGATGTTTCCCTCGACTACGTCTCGGGAAACATCAGGACTCTCGGGAAAACAAAACTAACTGTTTCCCTCGGGACCATACATTAAGTGTATACTATTCACCTCCACTTCGGTGAATAATTGTTAATTATACAGTAGAACCCAGACTCGCACCCAGTCTCTATTTACGTGTTTTGTGGGGAGAGAAGATTGGATACGAGGATGGATTGAGGCCTCTTCCCACGACAACCCGCGCGCCTCAATCCATCCTCGTATCCAATGTTCTCTGTCCACGAAACACGTAAATAGCGACTGGGTACGAGTCTGAGTAGAACCTTTACAACCTCTATATAACGAAGTCCTTGATATTACAAACGATTTTTTTTTCAGCCCGAGCTTATAAAATGCATGGAAAAGGACCTCGGTATAACGAACCCTCGATATAAACTGACGAACAAATTTCCCTAGTTCCTTAATTCTTCGTTAAATCGAGGTTCCACCGTACATTGCCCACTTCCATTTCCTTGGATGAAGTGGCTCAAACAATGTTAATTGCCAATTGCTATGGTGCATTATAAGGCAAAGAGAATTAAGTACATTGCACTTGTCATGTATCGTTAGAATTGCCCTTACCGAAAAAAATACTAATAATGGTTCTATATACTAAGTTATCTCAGCAAAGACTGGAAAAGTTTCAAAGCCAACCTTTCCATTCATGGCAATAAAATATATTGCGTAGAACAGTAGGTAATTTGATCAAAACAAAGTAAAAATATTGAGCGTTCGCTATACGAAAATTGGTCTCAGTTCAGTCCGACCGTTAGTTTTTCAGCCTTATATCTCTAAAATCTCATTTTGATTAGGCTTGGCTTTGATGGATCAGGGGACCGTTATTTTCTGCAGGGAAGCGGGGACTGGTGGAAATTATCGACCCAACTGTACCATTTACTCGCCTACATTCGTTCGATTTTCTTTAATGAGCTTTTTTGATGACCCCCCCCCCCCCAGGGAGAAAAGTAAATATGTAAATATGAATTTTTTTTAATGTCCACAGGTGTCGCTTCATGTCGTTTACCTCCACTCAGTGGTGGATACAGGGGGAGGGTCGGGGGGTCCGGACCCCCCCTTCCTTAGCCGAAATTTTTTCTACTATGACTTGTTTGACGCTGAAATTCTCGCATCGACAGGATCGCCTATTATTACTCAACTGGTTGACTTGTTTTTTGATGGAAAGCCATTGCATCTTGTCACTTATAAAAATTCCAGGCATATTCCACAATGTTGTTTTTGGCGGGACCCCTTGATGGTCACTCCCCTCTGCTCGCAAAGCAGTTTTGTCCAACTAGCGTTAAACACGTGATCGTCTCCTTAAATTAATAAGGGAGCTTTAGCAACGACGACGGCGACGGCAACGAAAACGTCCTTTCAAAATAGAACTTCTCGTTTTTGTAACTCTTTCGTGATTATTCCCATTTGTGTAACTTGTAAAATGCCGGCGAACTGTCCTGTGAACGGCGTTAAAGATAGGGAAAGGAAAGAAATATTTATCTTCATGCGCTCACGTTCTCGACAAAACCTTAATTTGGTCATTTCACGTTGTTATTTTGCAGAGGACGGCAAAGAAATGTACGAAAATGTAAAACGCACGTGCAGAGCGATTGTTTTTGCTCATTAATGCGATTCGGTAACAACCTCATGTTTAAGAATATGAGCTGTAATTTCTTTCATAACATCAACCAACAGATCATTTCTTTTGATGAAAAAACAATTGAAGATTTTTTTCTGGTACTGAGACTGTAAGAATGTGATCTGTCCCCCACTACAACACATTTGGAAATTTCCCTGAATGACATGTGAACCAGTGACTTTCTCCAATGGTGTTTCAGCATTCTCTGCCCTTGTCTTTATTGACTTTACTTCCACCAGAGATGCTTCTGGAAGGCCATCTGGGCTAGCTCCATAATTAGGATCATTAGGATGTCGAAAAAATCCACAGCTTGACACAGGAGCACCTTCGTATAAGGAGAAAATAATGCAACACATATTAATATTAAGTTGGGTATTCAGAAGTTTACCCTGGATGACATTGGTGAATATGCTTCCCTCCCCTCTTTGATTTCTCTGAGTTCAATACTGGGCAAGGGAACATTATAATGAACTCACTAATAAGTTACAGAGATATGCATCTGACATTCTACATGCCTCCATTGTATAAGTTAACTGATTGGCTTGCATTGCTTGTTTCCCAGTTACATAAAAATTATTCCTGCTACTCACCAGTAAGTTTGGAGAAGTTTTGCAAAGCTTCCTTTTCATAACTATTGCCTCTTTGAACGTTCTTAAATTTCTTTGGTCTGCAAATGCTTTCATGTAATTTATTACGTATGCAAAACCAAGATGAATCAAATTCTTTGTTTCCATTAAATCCAAGCAGAGATGGCAATTTGCTTGCTGTGATTACTTCGACATGAGTTGCTTGCCACTCTGAGGTACCCTGAGCCACATCAAGGTACTGATTGTTTCTTGAACTGAGTTTGACTTATTTTAACTCTGGAATTTTGACAGTTATGATTTCATCCTGAGACTCTGTAAGCAAATTAGCAATGTTTGGGTTTTTTCAGGACAAAAGAAATTTTCATTACAGACTGAGATTGTAGAATCATTCATGCTAATTTCTTGGTTAATTTTTTATCTGTCAGCATCTGAAGGAACCAGTGCACTGTGCCAGATATCTCCTAGACTGCGAGTAGTCTCTAATTTCGGCGATGGATATGTGGGGCGGGCGACAGACGCGCGCGCGCGAAGTTGCGAGGAGACGCAACTTCGCGCGCACGCGTGTCTTTTGCCCGCTCCACAATCCATCGCCGAAATTAGAGACTTCTCGCAGTCTACAAGAAAATCAAATGCCCTGAGGTTTGCCCGGGGGAGGGATGGGCGCTTTTGAAATTGACTGATACATAAGAACCGGACTAAGAGACATTTCACTGTCATGTACGATATTCATATTGTTATTATTTACGTCAGATATACATCGTTCCAGTAATGAAAGTTTACATTAAAAAACAGACTTCTTTATTGGACTGAAGAGAGTAAATTTTTGCCACATTTTATTCTGGTGGAATTTATTTTGCGAATCGAGGGCAATCCGCAAAATCCGAAAAAGTTAAAACCCGCACAATAGGCTAGTTTCGAATTGTGGGGAAACAAAAGAACAGAGTCGAGGTTGAGGGGAATAATTTGCATTTTCCTTTGTTTTTGACAAAAGAAAATGCAAATTATTCCCCTGAACCTCGACTCTGTTCTTTTGTTCTCCCACAATTCGAAACTAGCCTATTGCCATGCTACATGGCAGTAAACAAAAACATAACAAAACACTTTTCTGTTATTTCGATCTGTTGTTTATAGAACATGGTTTGTCGGCGAGATTGTTTATAAGTTGCCCCATGTCGCTGAGGTGTTACGCGATAGTTTTTCGAAGTTGTGTGAGAATCTACCTAACTTTCCATTGAAAGAGTTGCATGAGAACCTACACTAATTAGCCAGCTATTGTCTTCGTGGAGGTGGGCTTTACATGAACTGAAAAACAATTCTTAATTATGATGAAATCAGTCAGATAAACAACTTGAACGTCTAGCTGCATAAAATGAAGTTGCTTTTGAGGTTCATCCGACCGTCACTGCAAGGGAAGGGAAGAGAGCAACAGAACTGAGAAAGAACTTCATGGTGGATAAAGCCAGCCCGACAGAAGTGTCTCCGTGATTAAAAGCAAACCTCAACCCGAACCAGAAAAAATGGGTTTACCTCGGTGTAAAAACCTGGCGAGGTTTTCTTTGTTTTTGAGGTATTGTTAAAGTTTTGCTTTACGCTATTGTTTAGAGAGATCTTTAGAATGGTTTGTTTTCTTTGATGTACGTCATTCGAAAGTCTCACAGGTTTCTACACCGAGGTAGAGAAGAAAAAATTTCTTGAAATTATTGATTTTAAATTGCAATTTGTTTTGCAGATTGGTCGCAAAAAAGGGCGAATGAGGTTGTTGGTATCCAAGCTTTACACTTCTCTCTTTTAACTTAATCCCTCAGGTTATAACACCAGTGATTAGCCCCTTGTTCTACATGTGTAACGAAATATGTGATCCAGAAGAATGGGCCGAATTGAATTAGTTACTCCTAGCGGAGTACGAATGCTTCAGTTAAAATTTCTTTACCCCATGCAGTGTACGTACTGTGATGTTGATGTGTATGATGAAGTTACATAAAAAGTAATGTGGTGCCTTTGTCGTAATGTCAAGCATTTCATTGAATGCCAAATTACAAAAAATATGACAAAGGGCCAGGAATGACAAAGATTTATTCTGACAAGTAAACTGTGCCAACCCACTAATTACTGTTCCCATCGGTGCTGAACGAAAAATGACTGTATCTCACCTTTCTGAACATGTCCGGCAAAGGTCAAGAGTGGTAAAGCCGGCCTAGTCAAAGGTAATGCGCTAGCGATTGATGTCAAAATCACCATAAACGTACTGTAAAATGTTGCTTTGGTTCGTTGATAGGTACCTTTTGATGCGTATCAAAGGCATAAAACCTTTGACGCGAGCGAAAGAAAGCTCAAAGGTGAGAAAAAAAAACTGCAGCCATCACAAAACATGTCAAAAGAGTTTCTTTTGCACGCACTTTTGTCAAGCCTTTGATGCGGAATGCAAGGTGAGACGAAAGCCGAATTTTCGTGCAGTGCTAGTTGATCAAAATATTTTTCATTGAAGATCACATTATGAAGTTTTATTTAAAAAGAGATGAGTCATAAGGCATAGCCATTAGATTAAATCACTGTTTCATGTTTTTCTCCCTTGGTGTCTTCGTGCTGTACATTAGGAATCAGGAGCCGAACAGGTAAGGTTCTCCTTGAACTATTCATACTTCTCCTCACCTTCTTATCATTAAGCCTAAGCTATACGTTTTTCGTTTGTGGGCTAATGCCAGCAACAAGAAAACGAATAACATGGTTTGATCCGTCAGTTCAGCTCGAACACGCGACCTAGCGCAACTTTGCTTTTGCTAAAATTAATTCAGTTTCGTTGAATCTTTTCGTTCGGAAACATATTTTTTAGTTTACTTCACTTTACTTCACTTCACTTCACTTTAGACTGAGGAATTTGTCTCAAGATTTTCATTTATGTTTCTGATGACCAGATCTTAGTTGTCATTTTTAACTCGTATATTTCCTTTTCCCTTTTTTTATGTATGTATTTATATATGACGAGTGGAGTCATGGAGCCTGCAGAGACGAATGGTTATATATTTTTTATTTCTGAAGGTAAGGTTTTCCGATGATGTCCTGCGTTTTTATTTTTGCATGGTAAACACAGCTAATGTCAGGGGCACCCAACGATAACTTTCGGTAGATATCTGTTCGGTGGAGGGTAATTCGCCTTGCGCTTTCGGCGTCGATTAAAGAGTGCACTCGGATTTTCGTAACTAAAACGTGGCTTAAAAGATTCGAAATTGGGGAATCATAGCCCCTGAGGTTTTCGGAAAGGTCTTATTTGCTGTTTTTAGCATAGCAGTCAAAAACGTCAGGTAGCATTTTCGGAAGGAAAATAGTTTTTAGAAAGTTCGTGGAAAATTCATTTCAGCTTGCATTTTCTCAAAGGAACATTTCATTCGCTAACATTTTCGGGCAATTAAAATTTCAGCTAGGGAATCTGAACAGACGAACTTCTTCTAACTTATGAAAACATCACTTTCAACAGACTTCAAACACCATAAGGTACTTAAAATGCCTTTCTACAGCTTTTGGTTGATTTGGCTCGTTGGGTGCCCCTGTAATGTATATAGCAATCTGGCTATGGCATAATGCCGCTATATCACGACCATACACATTTAGCGACAAAAGTCATTGAGATCCCTTAAAATATCAGGGGCACCCAACGACACGTTTCGGTAGATATCTGTTCGGTGGAGGGTAGTTCGCCTTAGGCTTTCGGCGTCGATTAAAGAGTAGCCTCGGATTTTCGTTAGTAAAACGTGGCCTAAAAGATTCGTAATGTGGAAATCATAGCCCTGAGGTTTTCGGAAAGGTCGTTATTGCTGTTTTTGGCAGTCAAAAACGTCAGCTAGCATTTTCGGAAAGAAAAATGGTTTCCTAGAAAGTTAACTTCAGCTAGGATTTTCTCAAAGGAGGATTTTGTTCCCTAACATTTTCGGGCAATTAAAATTTCAGCTAGGGAATCCGAACAGATGAAATTCTTCTAGCTATTGAAAACACCACTTTAAACATACTTCAAACACCATAAGGTACTAAAAATATCTTTCTATAGCTTTTGGCTGATTTGGCTCGTTGGGTACCCCTGTCGAAATGTGCCGACGACATTTAATTTGGACTTCAGCTTATAACTTATCTGACTTGTCGGACATACGATGACATCAAGTGTTCGACGTAGTTGTTATTATTATTATTATTGCTTTTTCCTACTCATTGTATTTTTAAAAAACCTGTGAATTGCTCATTTTTCTGACTTTTAATCCCTTTTTTCATCCCTTGCCTTCCCATATACGTCAGTGCTTAATCTGAGTAATTTCTTCGCGTTTGCGCGTGCATTGGTTTTTCAAAAGAGCGTGAGTCAGCTGAAAGCAATGAAAGCACTTTTAGGGAATCGCGCTCTGAAGGAAGTCTTAGTTTTCGAGGAATTAGGGCTAGCCTCGTTGCGGTTTCGTTTCATTAAGCTGATTAAAGTGCAGTTTCGGCTACAGCTGCAGTAACAACTGGCGCCATGTGAGACTTAAGTTTACCTAAAAAACGATCTAATGCCGTTTGTCTGGGGTGGGGATTTCAAAAAAAAAATAAATTTACTTCACACCGTCTTTAAAAGCAACTTTGATTATAATTGTATTCTTTCATAGGTTTACAATTTTCCACTGCAAGAATAATATTATGGAAGGAGCTCGTCATTCAGAAGGTAGGGCAAACCAATCAGTGAAGGTTTTAAACTAAGTTTAATTGTTATCAGTACAGACAAATTGCACAAGATTTTTTCCAGCAATTAATGTATCAGTGATAGGGAATCGCAGCTTTTGTCCAAAGTTCAATGAAATGATCAGATAATCCCTCTTTATTTCATATTTTGTTTTGTTGTTGTTGTTTTTTTTTTTCAACTTTATCTAGCAGTTCTCATCATCACAACTCAATTGTCTTGGTCACCAATCCATTATTGTGTACGAATTTCAAACCTAATTTTTGTTAGTTCTTCTTATAGACCTTTGGTTCATGGAATTTTCTGAAAAAATATCTGTTTGAGGAAGGAAATATTGCCTAGCAAGTTGTCACCCAGTTGTCTCGAAAATGCGATGCAAAGAGGAATCCTAAAATCTCTTGCTAATTTCTAAGGTTTTCAGGCAGGTTTTGGAGCCAGGGGTGCAAATTAGATGATGACGTAGCAGTCCAATTACCTTACATTATTTGGGAGATGGTGCAATTTTCTGAATCACTTTAGACTGAAAGATTTTAAACCAGACAAACAGATATACTCTCGGTTTCAGTAACATTCTAAGTTTTTGCTGTATAACTGGGAGCAGGTTAATTTACGGGGGTTGATGGTAATGAAATTGATGTGCAAGGTATTCCCTCCTCTTTTGACCAGTCCCCAAATATTATTATTTTCCAACTATCCTCGGCTAAGGAGCCTGTTACCAGTGTATTGAACTAGCCAGGGCTGACTAGCTTGCTGCTTTTATCACACACCAATTAGCTAGAAGAAGTTTATCTGTTTGGATTCCCCAGCTGATTTTTTAATTGCCCGAAAATATTAGGGAACAAAATCTTCCTTTTAGAAAATGCAAGCTGAAATGAACTTTCCACGAACTCTTCTATGGAACTATTTTCTTTCCGAAAATACTAGCTGACGTTTTAGACTGCCAAAAACAGCCATAACGACCTTTCCGAAAACCTTAGGGGCTATGATTTCCAAATTGTGAATCTTTTAGGCCACGTTTTAGTTACTCTTTAATCGACGCCGAAAACCCAAGGCGAATTACCCTCTACCGAATAGATATCCACCGAAACTTGTCATTGGGCTGATTGGGTACCCCTGACTTCTGACTTGTTGTAACTGATTTAAAAAAATTGCAAATTTTGTCTTATTTGTCAGAGAGAATGGACTGGCTGGATGAAGCCATTGAGGAGGATAGGAGAGAGCAGGAGAGAAGGGAAGAGGAGAGAAGAAGAGAACAGGAGAGAAGAGGAGAAGAAGAGAGAAGAAGAGAGGAGGAGAGAAGGGAAGAGGAGAGAAGAAGAGAACAGAGAGAGAAGAGGAGAAGAAGAGAGAAGAGAGAAGAGGAGCGAAGAACAGAAGAGGAGAGAAGGAAAGAGGAGAGAAGAAGAGAAGCAAGGAGAAGAAGAGAGAGAAGAAGAACAGATGAGAGGAGAAGAAGAGACGAGAGGAGAAGAAGAGAACAGAGCAGAACAAGAGACGACAGCAGAAGAAGAGATGAGAGGAGAAGAGGGGTAGAGGAAAGAGGAAGACAATACAGAGGAAGAAATAGAGGGGAAGATAGAAGACATGGAGGAAGAAAAAACGGTATGCAGGATAATCTTAAAAACTTAAAAGTTAGTTATAGTGTTATACTCCACATCACATTAGATGCAAGGCATTTTGGAGGCAGAAGGCTCTTAAGACTTTTTTTTTCAAAATCCAGCAATCCAGTGATACTTGTCTATTGTGATGAACAGCACTTAACACAGATAACAGTCTAGTCTTAGTTTCAACATCTGTTAAACATTATCATTCCTATCAGAGCAATATATATATATGTGGAGCATGATTTATTATATCGAGTTGGAGCAAGCAATACTGAATTACAGATAAAGCAATACAAACAAGCGATTACAAAAATGAGACTAGCATATTTTTGGGGGATCTTGCACCTTATGCTCAACATGATGACGATGAAACAGGACAAACAACGAGAATAAAAACGAGCCTTCAATGCACAAACTTGCAACACATATGAAGCGAATAGCATATGATGTTGAGATCACATGACCAACTGTCCTTTGCAGGTTCATTCTCTTTGGGAAATCCCCGACAAATCAATATAAGTGTTAAATTCGAAGTCAATAAATTTTAAATACCTGTCTTTTTGTATTATTTCAGTACGTTGTCACAAGTGCCACCAGTTTGGCCATATTCGAGCCAACTGTACAGAAAGACGGAAGGCAACTCAGGTGGAAGCCAGCAAACGTGGAAATAAAGACAATCACATTGTAAATAATTTTTATTTTCATGCATCTCTTGATAATGTAAGATTCCAATAACTTAAGGAATTTTGCATTATCAAGATGTTTAAGCCTTGATTCCATGAACTCTCACACCTATTTCAAATCACTAACAAATGTTCATAGTCTGAACAACAAAATTACAACAATATTATCTCTAGAGGGTCAGTCACACTGTAACAGGAGCACGCAGCTCTCGGAACAGCTCACAGGATTGGCTGAGAAAACAATAAACAAACAACAGAAACAATGGACCCTAGCCCTGAAATAATGGAGCTGCGTGGGAACCAATGAAATAAGAGGTTACTGAGAGCATCTGCGTAACAGGTGTGGCTTACATCAACTAGTGTCTAAAGTGCTTTTTTGTATTTTTATTTTTTTTTTTTTTGGCATAGAAAAGTTTGAGGGTATTCAGTATTGGTATTGAAGTTCATGGAATTATGGCATTAAGCATACTTTTTTTTAATTTAAAAAATGAAACAAAAATAAGACATCACTGGTAAACTTCAGACTTTAAGCCTTAAGTCCGGTTCAAATGTCTAACGTCACATGTACCGAATCTAAAGCAAATGAGAAAAATTTATTGTTTTTGCTCAGTTTCATTAGCCGTTTGCATCAGGCCTTGTACATTTGAACCCAAGTCCTGTATGGTGTTTCTAGCTGAGAAACTATACAAGACTCCACACTCAATTGAAACATATTTGGCAGTAATTGCACAGACTTAAGTATTTGTTATAGGGAATTACATACAATACGAAATTTGCAAGTTTTGTCAAAATTTTGTCTTTGGCCACTTCTGAGAGTGAAATGGCAAATTTTGAAGATTCTGTTCATGTTACATATGTTATACTTGAACGAGTTAAACAGAAGTTATCTTTTTTAGCTTGTTTTTTTTACTAAGTAAGATAAGGACCTTTTGTAGTACATTTTTCTCTGTCATTATGTTTATTTGTTAAAAACCGGGGCCCATTTTCATGAAAGATGGTTTAGTTAAGCCAAGCGAAGTTTCAGAAGCGTCTGGAAGAGAATGGTACATGATCCCCAACTCAGCCAAATCGGGTTTTAGGAACTGTGCCCTTGTTGATTATTTCTCTTAAGGTCGGCACACACGGAGGGACTAGTCCCCGCGACTAGTCCCGGGACCAAGTCCCATCGTGTGAACTACCCATTTTCATTAGAAAATCTAGTCGCAGGGACCAAATTTGTCCCACGAATTCAAACCATGTTTGAATTCGTGGGACAAGACAAACTCTTCAGGGGACTAGTTGCAGGGACTAGTCGCAGGGACTAGTCCCCTTGTGTGTGCCGACCATTATACGTTGTCCACAATAAGCAAGATAAGCTTTTTATTTATTTATTTATTTATTTTTTGTCGCTAGCAAAGTTTTACTAGAAAGGTTTCTTTCTACTAGAAAAGTGGTAAATTCAGTATTTGTTTCGCCTCACCAAACTCAAGGCTCTAATTTCGATCCCTGTGTTGTGATAAAGAATATTTGAAATTTTTAGAAAAATCGACGGTCCTTTCATTTCATTTATGGTTTTATTGTCAAGATGTTTACAATAATGGGTCAAGTTATATTGATAATAAAAGATAATACTGATGATAAACAAAAATTTGAAACTATTTTCATCAACCGTGAAATGTCTTCGCACCCCTGACCCCTTTGATCCCTTATGTAGACTTTGCATTAATTCTTAGGGGGGGTGGTTAACATGTAAATCACAGATTATCATTCACTCTCATACTTAAAACACAAAGTTCTTAAAACAGGTCAGGACAGTTAGACAAATGACCTCTGCCTATTCAAGCCTTTTTTTTTCTTTTTTTTTTTCGGTGTGATCGCATTACAAGTAACCTGAAGTAAGGATGGACTTCCCGTTGTCCCCTCTCCCTCGCAATCGTTTTTGGCGCGTTGTAGTCCTTTGCTAGTTAATGGGTATCAGTTTCTCATCATCAGAGTCTAGCTGGTCAAAGTCTTCCTGAGTCTTCATACACCCCTTTTCCAAGCGGGGTATTTCAAGGATATCAGGGTTCTGTTCTGTTCTAAGGCCTATTTTACATCTTATTTTATAACTTCACCACTTGGGGATATCGTGCGGAGGTATAACATGGGATTTCATTTTTTTTATGCGGATGATAACCGGTAATACTTGTCCTTTGATCAGGGGGTTAGGTGGGGTTGTTTGATCTGGTTCGATTCCCGAAATGACAAAGCGTAAGCATGAGCTGAAGAATCTGCGGTTGCCCAGATTAAAGCCTGAGCTAGCGAAAAAAAAAGTGCAGGAAGCAGGGGGAAGAAGGAACATCAGCCTGATCAGCTTAAACTTAATACTGTTAACAGTTATAAGCCGGTGCTTCTTCTTGAGACACAATGCCTTTTGCTCATCCCTTTCATACAAACCGCGTTGCCTTGCGAACGTGTCACTGACGTGTGCACAGGGATGAGAACTCGACAGACTTCTTAAAAACAGAAAAGGCAGACTACTAGTAGTCTTAGCAAACGGATACCATTTTTAACCGTGATTACAGTGATTAGTCACATTAGTCAATGACAGCAATAAACATTCCTAAACATTGGGGAAATTGACTGCGAAAAGGTTTCAGAGGTTTTGCTCAGATCAGTTGTTCAGCTATAGAAACTTTTTGGCAGCATTTGCTTCTTCCAACCCCGGGAGAGGGGGAGGCGATACTCCCTATATTGCTTATACTGGGACGTGCCGCTGGATAGGGTCAGTGATAGGTTATGGTCTTTGGCTCCTCCGCCCTAAACCTGTTATATAATTTCAGTTGTCCTGTTGTCGAGTTGTCCTGTACCCGTCCTAAACATGTTTTTTTTAGCTGCGGCGCGACCACATGACTCGCGCCTCAACAAAAAACTGGAGAGCCTGCTCGCAAGCTATCAGAACGGAATCCGAAAACGGAGACTTTAATCTGTATTTATTCAGCGGGTCATCAGTGAACATTATACCATTTTCACGGGTCAGGGTTTCAAATCTCCAGCGACGACCCTCCACCCGCCCCACCTCCTGGTGAGCTTCCAACAGATCTGACAGATGATCAGTGCACAGAGTGTATGTATGTTAACTTTATTTTGACACGGTACATTCATCAAAATTCATCGTAATTACATCATAACCTAACTATATCGAACATTAAAAATATCAAACTATAAAAACTGCTTTACATGATTGCCGTGTTTCTAAAACATAAGTTACTGATAAGTTATCTGAGTTATCATTATCAGTATTCTTACGCTTTTCTCAGCATATTTAACAGCTGATTTAATACTTGAGGAAATCCACTTTCCCAACTTCTGCCACTTTTTCCGCTTTGCATTAGTCTATTAGTCCTTGAGTGTCTTCTGAGTTGATAGCTGCCTGAGCTGCGTTCAAATAGCAAACATTTGCGTTGAAACCATTACATTTGGTTTTTTGGTACACCTAGAATTTTCGAGAAAAGTTCTGTCGCCCTAAGAAAT
>JAEMWC010001004.1:265000-312067 GCA_016490735.1 Pachyseris speciosa | reverse complement strand
TGATAAGCAGTGAGGTAACCAAGAGAAGGTAACAACAAACAGCTGTCTTCATCAGTCAGTTATTTAACTAATGACTGCTATGGATATCTTAAATATCAGGAAATAAAAGAGGAAGAATAGAAATAAGGAATAACCAACATTTTGATGATGTGTTAACGGAGTATTGGGAATATCGGTATGATGAGATTTCCTTTCGAAGAATTAGATATTTCTCAAGGTTAATGGAATGCTCCTTTCTGAAATAAGTGATAAATTTGAATTTGGGGCAGAAATGGTTGAATAATAATCCCTTTATTATTCTCTTGGACCCTGAATTAAGAAGCTCTACATTGACTAATGAGCATCGTTCTTACATCAAACGCGCTACATCTGTAAAAATATAGAAAGGTCGAAATTTAACATTATAAGAGTCACTGTCCCCTAAGCAAAACAATTCTAACTGGCTAAAAACACAACTTGATTTCGTTGGGCTGAATTTTCTCTGTAATCTTATTTGTATACGGTCATCATGAAGCGATCATGTGATGCGAAGTGGCGCGAAAATTGGCCATTTCAGTTATCAACGTATACGTATATACGTCCCTAACGTTAACATTTCATTGGTAGCTCAGAAGAATGATGAACGAGAAAAAAAAAACAAACAAACGAACAAGAACACTCAGTCTGGTAAACTAGACAAATACGTTATGCTACCGTAACAAAGAAATACAAAAATAAAAAAAAAAAATTATTGCGCCGACAGTGAGTCGTTGGTGGTAGTCCATACTGTAGGTAAAGTTTTAATGGGAGTACCAGTCAATTCTGTGGTCGCTTGTAAACGGTGTTCAGCAATATTATTGTTGAGCTTGCCATTTCTAGTCGCCCATGTGTGTTGAGTGAATCGTATGTTTAAATTTCTTCCGGTTTCACCAACATAAAGTTTTGTGTCCTGTCAGTTGCAACAATTGATCTTGTTATCTGCTCCAGCTCTGTCGTTAAGTTCGTTTTTGTCCGCCTTCTCGTTCAGTGTAAGTAACATTCGTAAAGTAGTGATAGTCTCGTCAGCAACCCGGATGTTGTACGGTTGAAGAATCCGTGCAATAGTTACAGACGTCCCTCTTATGTAAGATATGGTTGCTGTAGTGACAGCTGTCCAGTTAAACTTGGTGACGTTGTATTCGATGACGGTTGCTGATTAAAGCCTCTGTTGCAGTTGTTCGGTCCTGAAAACATTGTCTAACCACTTAGTTTCGTCTGCTGAGCTGTCAGGTGAGACACAAACTAGTTCTGCTCTTCTCGCCAGATTCCGCAGGGTCATTGCTTTGTGAGAAGACGGGCTGGTCAAATAGTCTGTCGGTATGATTCGGTTTTCTTTGAAAAGTGGTCGGTAATGTGTTGGCGTCGATCTCCTTGATAAACTGAATGTGGCCGTTCTGTTTGTTAAACTGTTCGTGGAAATCGTCGATTTCGTCTTTGATGAGTCACAACATCAAGTAATGTGTGCAAAGCCAGCAACTACAGGGCAAGGGTGGTACCAGGAATCGTGATGTCAGTTGACAATAACACAACTTTAATTGATTTCCGGCAGTTATGTTATGTTATGGCCGGCCAGTGTTGTAAATTATCCCTGAATAGCCACTATGGAGAGAGGAAAATTAAGAATGTGTATTAACAATTATGTTATGTTTGTCTATGTTATGTTATGCTGCTGTGGCGGCTGCAGTGTATTCAAAATCAATACGTATTGAAAGAAGCGTGCCCCAAGTTTTTCTGTTTATTTTCCTTGGGGATGCGAAGCGATACGATCGAAAATAATCGCTGATTATGTAATCAAGTTTCTGTAGACTTTCACGGATTTTACAAGAATTTCTGCATCTTATTCGAATTCAGTACTGAAATATTTGGCCTATTTTAACAACTGAAAAGAAAATAGTTACGGCTTATTTAGTCAAGTTTCTACAGATTTTCACGGATTTTACCGCGTGCAGACTGAGAATTTCTGCCCCTTATTTGAATTTAGTAAATTTTTTGCCTATTTTAACTACAGAACACGTTGCAGAATTTCTGCATCTCATGAAAATAGTCACTACTTATGTAATCAAGTTTCAACAGATTTTCACGCAGCTTACCGCGTGCAGAATTTCTGCATCTTACAGTGCAGCTGAATTCAGTACATTCTAGGCCTTTTATGACCATTAGTGAACAGGCTGCAAAATTTCTGTATCCTACGCAAAGAGTCACTGCTTATGTAGTCCAGTCTTAACAGATATCCGCAGATCTCACCTCCTGCAAAATTTCTGCCTCTTAGCCGGTAAGGGTCAGTACATTCAGAATTTTTACTGACATGATTAACTGACAGTCAAATAGAGGCCTTCTTTACTGGGCCGGTTTGGTTGTTGTTAAGAATCATATGTTTTTAAATGAACACAATATCGGCTTCGAGGAATGTTCACTTTGTCAACGGAAAATAGTGATTTTGGAAAAACCAATTTCAGGTTGGAACGCGTCCCATCACAATGGAGTGAGTACAGGGTGAAAGCGTCTTGGTTGCGTATGTCAAGGTGTTGCACAGCAAATTCTTGACTTTTGCTTCATCTCCTTCATATTGCGAAAAACCAACTATTCTTGCTATCTCTCGTTGTACCTAACGCACGTTTCCCGGTTTCTCAGCAGTGCTTGATTGTCGTTTTTGTTCCATGTCCTCTCAGACACTCGGTTTGATGGTATCAGTAAACTCTTAAAAATTTGCTTTCGTAACAATGTTTCTTGTGCGTGCAAGCGAAGAAACATTTAGAGAAGCGCAATACTAGTAATACTGGCATGACTGCCATTTCTTTATTTGCAATTCTTCCCAGTGTGCAGAGAAGAAAACGAAAATGAAAATCGTGGCTGAAGGGAAGAAAAACAAAATTTTAATTGACGGTTTGCTTTTATTCATTTTAAATGCCATTTGTTATCTTTCTTGGAACGTTAAACATTCTAGTGTCTACGGTTTTTGCTGATTTCACTGTAACACTAGACAGTGACCATAAAACCATCTAGCACCAAATTTCTAAGGGAACTATCAGATCGGTAGTCCCGAGAAAGATTAACTCGGTTGTTTTTATTTTTAACCACTAAATCGCGGGGCATCAATTTATAATTTTCCGAGAAAAATTATTCTTCTTAGGCTTTTGTCTTAAGATGTTTGCTTTTTAGTCTCCTTTGCTATCTCTGATTATCTCAATCTCAAGAAGATGTAGAACGATGGCCACCAGAATTGGACTTCCAAGTGGAATTGTTAATTGAATCCAACGTTCCTCAAGTCATCCGTTCCAGAGAAGTTATCCCTGCTGTTAATGGAGGCCCATACACGACAAGAGCAAACCTTAGCAAGGCTATTAATAGTCCGACCAGTCAGAAACTGAAGTAAGTTCTGTCGTCTTTTTTCTTCATTAAGCCGCGGTCTTTAGAGGCTGATCCAATGTATGAGGCCTGTGCTGACTTTGCTCATACGTCTCTCAGTGACGACGTAGGCTTGTCCAGAGATGATCTGAAGTTCATAAATATTGTAGAAGATTCAGTTACGCAGTGTGAAGGTGGCTATTATCAGATTTTGCATCCGTTAAAAAAATCCATCCTTGAAGATACCGGAGAACAGAGTTCAAGCAGAACGTAGAACTCTTCAGCTCAAGTGTAAGCTATCTAGAGTTGGAAAGTTTCGAGAAGATTATGTTTCCTTTCTCGAGGGTTTGATCAAAGATGGCTTCGCTGAAAAGATTCGCCACAGTGCTCTCAGAAGAACAGAAGGAACTGAGGTTTGGTAAATAAAAGATCACGGCGTAGATCATCAAAAGAAGCCGGGACGTTACGGGTGGCCCTTGACTGCTCAATTCACTTCCATGGAACGTCTCTGTACAATGAGCTATTTCAGCAACCGGAATTGACCAATAACTTAGTGGGATTGTTGGTTCCTTTCCAACATGATTCAGTTGCAGTGATGGGTGACATACAGTCAATGTTTCATCAAGTACAGATCTCGAAAGCAGATTGCGATTTTCTCCGTTTCACTGGTGGCCCTACAGAATGACCATGCCTTTGTTTGGTGCAGTTTCGTCACCAGGCTGCGCGAAATTTGCCATTCGCAGAAACGCAGAAAATCAAAATCACGAGCGCCACTCTGATGTTATCAGCACCGTAATCAGAAATTTCTACGCTGAGGACTGCCTTTATTAAGTATTTACTGTCAATTAATGTAGCCGTTAAGCACGCGCAAAACCTTCGCAAGCTTATGTTGAGAGGAGGCTTCTGTTTGACGACTTGGATTAACAACGATCGACAAGTCTTGGAGCCAAGTCCGATTCATGACAGAGTAAAAGATGTCAAGGAGCTAAACCACACCAAAGATGCACTTCCCATTGGAAGAGCCTTGGGCGCATCGTGGCTGGTCAAAACTGATACATCTGGCTTCAAAATTAGCGTGAAAGAGACACCCTGTACCAGGCGCAGGTTGCTGTCTGTTGTCAGTGTGATCTCTGATCCGCTCCGAATGGCAGACTACTTTTTATCTTGCCTGCTTTACTGGAGCAGCACCCCCTGTGGCTGAACAGGCCTATGAACGAATGTCGTACAAGTCGCAATTGTGAATCGTCTCTGTACTGTTAGAGCCGCAGCGTTCTTTCTTGCGAATCCGCTTCTCTACCGCTTCACTGTTCAGTGTTTCTTCTCTTGACTTCAGTTGTCTTGTCAGGGTACATTTCCATCTGGAACCGCCGGCTGCAAAGTCCTCCCAGTGCTCGTTTTTGATCTCCAAGGCCTTCATCTCTCTCTCTCTCTCTCTCTCGCTCTCTCTCTCTCTCTCTCTCTCTCTCTCTCTCTCTCTCTCTCTCTCTCTCTCTCTCTCTCTCTCTCTCTCTCTCTCTCTCTCTCTCTCTCTCTCTTACAGACATCTCAGAAGTGCAGCTGCGGGCCGCCAGTGTCTCTCCTCTCAGTCACTAGTTCTCCGTAGAGGATGTTTTTGGGGATTCTGCCAACTTCCCTACGATGGACGTCTGGCCTAGCCAGCGAAATCTGCGCTGCCTGAGCAGAGTGAACATGGACGACAGACCAGCGTAAGACAAGACATCTGTGTTGGACACTTTGTCCTTCAACGGTATGCCCAGGATGCGGCAGATACACCTCAAGTGGTAGGACTTCAATCTCTATTCCAGCTTGGGGTACATCGTTCACGTCTCTCTCCCGTAGAGCAGTGTGCTGATGACGCAGGCGTTATACACTGCAATCTTCGTCTTGACGGAGAGTTTGGAATTCTCCCACCCACGTGTGGTGATAAGAGCGAGAGTAGTTAATGTTTTTCCAGTCCTCTTGTCGATCTCTGTATACAGGGAGAGATTGCTGGTTATCGTGGACCCCAGGTGCGTGAATTGGCTCACGACTTCCAGCTTATAGTCGTCGATGGTGATGGCTGGTGGTGCTTCTGCGCCTTGTGCCAGGACATTCGTCTTCTTCAGGCTGATGGTCATCCCGAAGTCCTCGGAGACCTGGGAGAAATGGTCCATCAGGCTTTGGATCTTCTGGTGTGTGTGGCTCGCAACTGCAGCGTCATCAGCAAACAACAAGGAAGGCCCTGATCAGAGTCTCACGTACTTTTGTTTTGGCTTTGAGGCGGGAAAGATCGAAGAGCCTGCCGTCAGATCTGGTATGAAGGTATATCCCCTCTGTTGCTGTGCCGAAAGCGCGCTTCAATAGCAAGGCAAAGAAGATCCCAAAGGGCGTTGAAGCAAGGACGTAGCCTTGTTTGTTTGACAGTTCCTTTCATGTTGGTGTGGACCGATTCAATGAGGCTACGCAGCTTTGGTGGGCAACCTATCTTTCGCAGGATCTTTAATAGGCCCTCTCTGTTGACCAAATCGAAGGCCTTGGTGAGATCACTGAAGGCAACGTATAGAGGCATGTTCTGTTCTCTGAATTACTCCTGCAGCTGGCAAAGGGAGAATCATGTCTACCGTCGATCTGTTTATGCGGAAGCCACACTAGGACTTAGGGTAGACGCGTTCGGAGAGTTTCTGTAAACGAGCGAGGATAACTCGTGCATAGATTTTGCCAACTATGCTCATGAGAGAGATTCCCTATAGTTGCTGCAGTCACTCTCGCCCTTGTTTTTGTAGAGGGTGATGATTTTGACATCCCTCATGTTCTGCGGTACCGCATCTTCTAGCCAGCACTGGCAGAGAACCTAATGCAGAGGGAGCACTAGGGTAGTCTTGCAGTGTTTGATCAGGTCAGGTGATATTCCGTTGCTACCAGGTGCCTTTCAGCTGCTTGCTGAGATCGCTGAGAGTTGGCTCAGCGTCCAATTCGTCCATAATTGGTAGGCACTCGATGGCATCAAGGACTGAAGTGGACTAAGTGTTCTGTCAGGAGTAGAGGTTAGAGTAATGTTCCACTCATCTCTCCATCTGCTTGTCCAAGTCCGTGATCTTTTCCCTAGCGGAAGACTTGAATGAGCCAATATTGCTCTGGACTGGCCCGAGTGCTTTCTTGATGCCATAGTACATTCCTCTGATGTTCTCTGTTATGGTGGCCGATTGAACATCTTTGCTGAGCTAGGTCCAGTACTCGTTGGCACAGCGCCGAGCTGTGTGCTGGACTTTGCTCCTTGCAGCCCTGAGAACCTGGAGGTTCTTCTCATTTGGGGTCATATTGTACAGTGTGAGTGCGGCGCGCTTGGATTCAATTACGAGGGTAAACTCAGACGACTTGGCTTCAAACAAGTCCTGCGACTTTGAAGTTTTCCTTCCAAAAGTAGCCAAGGCTGTGCGCTGGATTGTGTTATGCAACGTTTCCCACTTCTGCGTTGCAGACTGTCCTGGTTGCGAGGCGTCAAGTTCTTTCTCAAAGGAGTTGGAAAATTGCTCCACGAGATCTGGTTGGGACATCTTACTGGTGTCAATGCGTGCCTTTCCTTGCTGTCTGGTGCGGTGGTTGGAATGATGAGATCACTAGCAGCTACCTTTCCCGTTGATGTGACTGGGTAAATTGATTGTCAAAGCTGAATGAGTTCTCAGTCAACAGGTGTGTCTAACAGTTGTTACCAGTCAGATTCACCACTTGTGCGACGTTTCCCAATCTGGATAGGGGGCAGTTTCTAATCTTTGCCTAGTCAACTCAGATGGCCACGTTGATTGCTCGAATTTTGATCGGAAAGTCTCCTCTCGCCCCATTGAAGAAAACGACTATCCCCAGACTAGAGTTAGCAGTCGCCAGTGCCTATTCGTTGAACAAAATGCTAAAGAAGGTATTGGAAAGCGCAGAAGAGTTATCTGATAATGAGCCTGAAGTTAAACATGAGCCGTAATCGTCACCTCTTTATTAAAAGTCAGTGAGGCCTACTTAAACAAACGATTCTTGTCCTGGTTTAAGCTGCTGACGTTTATTGCAATGCGGTCCGTTGCCAAAGAAGATTCGTTGTGGGGACGAGAAAGATAAGACCAGATATCCAGAGCACTTCCGAAAAGCCCACATGCAAATTGTTGACCCTCACAGAATTGGGGAATGCAGAAATAGAGATTATAAGTTCAACCAGAAATTGGCATTCACAGGAGAAAAAGAGGCCATAACTAAAGCGAGTCCTGTCAAGAAATTAGTGCCCTTGAGAAGTTGGATCCAATTCTTGTCCAAGGCCTCCTCCGTCTTGGTGGACGTTTAAATAGAGCAACTTTGCCGGATAAACCTAAATCTCATATCATCATTCCCAAAGGATTCTCATCTCACTCGTCTTTTAGTAGATCATTTTTACGAGAAATGTGGTCACTCTGACAGAGGAAAGGTGTTGGTTAATTCCTGCCAAATTCGCGGTAAGAAGTGTTTTATCGTCCTGTTTTTCTGCAAAAGGCGACACGGTCCTGTCGGTGAACAAAAGATGACAGACTTACCACCTCCACGAGTCACTCCAGACCGATCTCCATTCACGTGCGTGGGATTTGACTATTTTGGTCCTTTTTTGTATACTGGGCTATGCGAGCGCTCGACTTTGGATTGACCAATCAGCAAACATAACCACTTGGTTGGCTTGTTTTCCTTGGAGATGTCAGAATTTGCACCAGATTGGATGTTCATTTACACCAAACATTTGTTATGCATGAGTGTAAAATGACATTTTGTCCTAACTCATGAGGCTAGAGATACATTGCTTTTATTTTCTAATTTTTAAGTTTCCGTAAATTTATTTAGGTTAGTTCTCTGCGTCTCTGAAGTCCTCCATATAACGATCGATGACGATTTAGTTTTCAGGGTTCCTATTGATTGCAGAGTCAGTTGACTCTGACGGAATTTCTTTGAATAAATAATTTTTTTTATGTTTACGTTTTATTCTTCAGCCCTACCTTTTAAAATGAATGGAAAATAAACTCGGTATAGCGAACCCTCGATATAACGAGCCAATTTCCCAATCCCTTGGCATTTCGTTAAATGGAGGTTCCACTGTAAATTAGCGCTACTTTCGTTCGTAAGTATTCGTCGCTTATTTCGGTTTGTCCTTTTCTGCACTCATGTTTTCGTCTTCTTTAGTCAATTTCTTCACCTCCATTTGTAACGTTGTTTATTTTCAGGTATCTTCTTCGCCACTTCTTTTCATCTTCGTATTAAACTTCAAGAGTAGTCCAAGCTGTGGATATGAGTTTTTTGCATGTGCGAAGACATTCGTAAAACACGAATTCTGTTTACTGTTGGCGTCCGGTCGAAATGTTTCTAGTTGAAGACGAATCTGAAGTTAACTGTCCAAGCCCGTCATTGGAGAGTATTCAACTTGTACATTATGGCACTCGTGTTCTGTCGAGCACACGTGTTCGAAGACCTAGTGTAACGCTTGATAGTGAAGGAGGTATTTTGAGGTATTAATTCTAACATCACTGCAAAACGCAAAGAAATTGATGATCTCTTAAACGATGCCAATAATCTGGAACCAGTTCAGATGATTTTAGCTGAAATAACGCATCTCTTTTGCAGTGAACTAGTTGATTTAGCTCGAAGAGAAGACTCTAATGCCTTTTTTAACAAGTTCAAAGTTTATCTGTGTTCTCGTTAATGACTGGTTGCTCGCGACTGAATTGAAGCTGCATAATGTGGACATAACTCCTGCCAGATGACAGTGTTTCCCACGCCATCCCTAAGGATCATTATAAACGTGATTCTTGTCTTTAGTATAGAGTACAAAGCGAGTTCAATGTAAACAGCCCCAGTCAAAGAAGCGCTAAAATCGCGGAAATTCAGGCCGAAGCCCTTGCATTAAATTAGCCGTCAGCGACTTCACGAGACGGAGCTTTGTCTTAAAAGAAATCAATGCGAGCTGCAATTAATGCGGGACGACTTGAAGTTGAAGATCCAAAAGTTGTGGCAAGAGGGGACGCTCACGCCAAGGAAGATTCGAAATGTTTTGTCCCAGGCGATCTACAGGACTAAACTCACCTTCGTACTTCACTCGCTGTTTTCGAGTCCAACGCTGTGAAAGAAATGAAAGAAAGGTACACGACCAAGGAAATACTGCAACCAGTTCAGGCCAGGTCTCTGACAAATCCGAACTCATGATCAACCTTATCAAATACTTGTCCAGCAAAACCCAGTAATGGAAACATCTGTCAAACAGCGGCAAAGAAACGCACTGCCCAGAATACACGTCCCTGTGTTTGATGGCAATCCTCTATAATGCCAGTTGCCAAGGATGAAATCCCAGACCAAGAAGATGTAGAATGATGGCCGCATTTACTAGGTTATGTCCAGCTGTCAAAACTCGACTCCCACGTGGAATTGTTAATTGGAGCCAACGTTCCTGAAGCCCTCCAGCCCAAAGAAGTTATCCCTGCTGCTGATGGAGGTCCATAAGCGACGAGAGTAACATTTGGCTGGGCTATTAATGGTCCGACCGGTCGAAAACCGAAGTATGTTCCAAGGGAGCCTTGGGCGCATTGTGGCTCGTCAAGACTGATACATTTGGCTTTGAAATTAGCGTGAAGGAGCGACCCTGTACCAGGCGCGGTTTACTGTTTGTTGTTAGGTAGCCTGCACATACAAACAGGAATTAACCCGCCTGAGCGCCCCCAATAACGCCTAATCGTCAGTTCGATCTGTGATTTGATCTAAGCGGCAGTACCTTTTATGTTGCACGTGAAACTACTCCTGCAGGTCCCCGGTTGGGATGATGACACCCCTAGCAGGTACCTTTCCAGTTGGTGTGCCTGGGTAAATAGATTACCAAAACTTTCTGAGTTCTCAGTCGACAGATGTGTTCAACTCCCCGACTTTGGAAGAACTGTACCCGTCAGATTCACTACTTGTGCGACGTTTTCCCCCCAGTCTGTATATAGGGAGCAGTTTCTTATCTTCGCTTAGTCAACTCAGATGGCCACATTCATTGCTCTTCTCTGATCGGTCTCGTCTCACCCCAGACTATTCCCAGACCGGAGTTTAGCAGTAGCCACAGTGTCTATTCGCTTGAACGAAATGCTGAAGAAGGAATGACACAACCACTTTCTGGATGGATAACATGACTGTGGTACGCTATATAATGAGAACGAATCAAAGCGTTTTCATACTTACGTTGCCAAACGTGTTGCTTTGATTAGAGACGATTCCAGTCCTTCACAGAGGAATACATAGATACCAAATCTAATCGCGCTGACGACGAATCAAGAGGAACAATTGCAGAGTCCGAGTGGATGATTTTTTCTCGAAGCACAGCAGAGTTAGCTGATGATCTCTAAGTTAACCATGAGCCGTTGTCGTTTTCTGTTAAATTCAGTGAGACCTATGCTAGCTTCGTTGTTGTTGTAGAACGATCCTCGTCCTCATTTAAGCTGCTGATGTTTTCTCCCTGTCCTCCGCTCTCAAAGAAGATTACTTGTGGGAAAGAGGAAGTTAAGACAAGAGGTCCAGAGTATTTCCGAAGAGCCCACATGTAGCTGACCCTCAAAGAATTGGAGAATGCGGAAAAAGAGATTAACCAGAAAATGTCATTCACAGAGGAAATTAAAAAAAATTATGTGCTCTTGCGAAGTTGGATCCACCTCTAGTCCAAGGCCAAGGTGGACGTTTGGGCAGAGAAACGTTGCCTGATGTCTCTAAACATCACATCGTGATTGCCAGATTCTCATCTCATTCGCCTTCCAGTAAACCGTTTTCACGAGAAAAGTGGTCACTCCTCAGAGAGTACGTCTTGGCCCTACTGCGCGAAAGGTTTTGGTAAATTCGTGTCGACTCTGCAGTAAGAACAGTTTTATCGTCGTTTTTTTCTTGCAAAAGGCGACGCGTTCCTATTGGTGAATAAAAGATGGCAGACTTACCACCTCCACGAGTGACTCAAGACCAACCTCCGTTCACGTGTGTGGCAGTTTACGGGAATTAAGGAATGGCTCCTCACCAAATATATATTTTTTTACTTTAATGTTAACGTTTCGCGCTTTTTATTTCAAATAACTTGGCTAAACATCATCTCTCAAGGAAATACACATAATTTTGTGATGATCTGATGTCGTTGCCCCGGTTACATAATCGACCACAATCTCATTTATGCAAAATTTAGAGTATTTGGATCACAACATGATAAGCTGCGCACTTTGTCTAGGTGATAAAACTGCAGCGAAGTACATGAAATCAAACGGAGTTTTATGAAAACGTTTAATGTCAAGTAACCATTTACTGTTTTTCTCTAGTCCCAAACGCTATATTTACAAAAATTAATGGCATTTCAAAAACCCAATTTAGTGCCCTAAACCTTTTGTCAAAAGTCATCGATAGAAGGGAAATGACTGGGACTACATTTTCTAAATTATTGTGACTTTTTTAAAATTGGGTGTGGTCTGTCACGTGATCTACGAATGACGGGTGCGAAAACAAAAGTGAGATGCCTTATTGAAATGCTTCGTTGTTGCAAAAATTGTATTGAGCATCTTGAATGTATCAGAAACAGGATGCCCGTATACTCATCGATTATCAGTAATAGCAAATCATGTTCTGTCTTGAAGGTGAAGTCAAGCATTGATCATTCTATTAACAGTTCGTCTGGCACAGCAGCGCCCAATGATGTACTTTGTTTCCATACCTTCTTTATTTATGGTACTGAGCTTCTTAGATACTGAACATGATTAATTTGCATTGGATTGCAACTCTGGCTTATGCAATAGCACATGCTGTAAATAAATAACTCAACCCTTTTTATATTCAGATTCAAGGGTCCATTGAATGCCATGCAGGATGGTTTTATATGGTATTTTCGATGTTGATGACGATCTCACATTCGTTTCACATGAAGTCTCTCATAAACCTTACTTTAGGGGTACCCATGACAAGCTGTGAGAGATGTTGGTCAAGGTAACAATATGTTGAGAAATACAAATTGAGGTTTCTTTTATTTAAATTCTTTAGTTTGCCATTAAAATGAGAACTAATCGTTTGTTCATTGAAGAATCAAAGAGGTTAACCATAAGTAAACCCTGATAAACGGATAAAGATTACTGTTCTGTGTCAGTTGGTATCATTTAAGTTGTGATGCAGACTTTTAGGAATTAGCACAATCTTCTTTCTTCCAAAATAAACCGCGCTTTTTAGGCGTTCGTCCCCGTTGATTGAGATTCGTGTGAACAAATTTTAAAACAAAAACAAGAATTTTTTTCAGATTCAAAATATAATGAAAGCTGCGTAACCACTGGCGACAAATTTCGCTACAAGGTGACGCTCTCCCATTGCAATGCAGTCACAAGTAAAAGATTTAAAGTAGTAAAACTATCAAGATAAAACGTCTTTCAGTTTGTGAAAAGATCGTCTAACTTAGCTGACAGTCAATTGCTTATTTTTCGTTCCTCATTTAGTTGTTTTAGCCACCGAAACAATCCGTAAAGTACAATGTGGTGGAAGGCAATTGAACGGGAGTAGTTTCAAAATAGAATAGTTTCATTCTTTACCGCAAGTAGCGTCGGCTCTAACTAAGGAATTGTTGGGACTGGAATTTTGATCTTTTGTCACTAAAAAACTTGAAGTCATACCTGTGGCTTTTCGATTATTAGATTGGATACTCTACAACTATGCCACTGGAGTCTCGTGAGCAGGTCAAGAAAACACAGCTAGTGTAACACAAGCGCTAACGTGTCTGCAACTGATAAAGGAGAAAAACAGCTAGAAGAACATACAAAATATAGAAAGCAGTGGCAATCAACTGGAAAAAAACACTTTCCTTACTGTAATTTAACTTATTATTGTTATCTTTGCATTGTCCTGTCATTGTTTGTTTAGGCTGAAAGTCGCGCTTATGCTTACTTCCGTGTTCAGACCTCAGTTCATTTCAGTGCTCGCTTAACCGTGTACAGTGGAACCTTTATGTTACTGTTTAACGAAGCTCTATATAACGAACTCTGTGTAACGAACGTTATTTAACACATCTTAACAATGTCCAAATATGATCATACACCTTATTCCAAAATGGCGGCGAATTTATTATTCTTTTGTTTGCAGGTTAACTAGCCCTATTTGCCAAGTCATCATGTATAAAATACAAAAGTATTTTGAAGCGAAAATGAGGCAAAGAGGGCTAACTAACGTGCAAACAAAAGAATAATAAATTCGCCGCCATTTTGGAATAAAGTGTATAGCGCGCTCAATATTTGTCGTGCATACTCAACAGAGATCCTGCGATATACGTAATTCTGTGTGCCACGGAGAAAATTGTGCCTTGTCATTAATGTGTTGAATGATAGAACAATTATCCTGCCTGCTCAATCTTGCGTAATATCGCCTGATTTTAGCCAATTCGGCCTACGTCCTCGTCGGCTAAGTTTCAGGCGATATTCTGCGCGATTTCGCTGGACAGTTATTAAATATTCTTCAGCCCGTCCAAAGTTAGTCAAGTTACAGTAAAATGAATGAAACAGAACCTCGATATAACGAAATTCTCGTCGTATAACGAACACAATGCGGAATCTTCCCGATATAACGCATTAAGGTCAACACGCACAAAAGATGAATGCAGAACAGACTAACCGCGATGAAAATCTTTTAATACTGTAACAAGCGGGTTGAGTGAACAAATTCATACGGACTTAAAAGCACCAATGTTATTTAAAATCGTTGAGATCCCGAAATTATGGGAAGTGCAACGCCAAAACCGCAGCGAAACTATTATTACCTATAAATCGATATAACGAAAATTCAAGTTTTTTTTCCTCAAATTCGTTGAAGCGAGGTTTTCGATATAATGAACCAATTTCCTCAGTCCCTTGGCAGTTGTGCGGGTTAGTAATTTTCCTGTGCCTGGTCCCATCATTGAAAACGAGACCATGTATGTATGGTCATGTTTGTATTGTCATTGTTTGTTTCGGCTGCAAGTGAAGTGTTTCCTTCGCCTTTCACGTAGATACTGTACCGGCAGTACACAGTAAATTGCGTTTCGTCGAAAGGTCATATTTTGCGGTCATACGTTTAAAGAACGAGGGATAGTCATGCTTGTATTGGTTTCATTGCTCGGATTGTTAATCCATAGATTCGTAGGCCATAGTGCGAGGCTTAGTTGCCATGCATTTGCAATGGCACTGTTTCGATTGTCGCGGTAGATGGCTTCTCTCACGTAAATACTATACTGGCTACACCACACACCCCATGTCATCAAAGTGCATATTTTAAGCTCAAACCATTAAAGAACTATAGGCACATGCATGCCTGTATTAGCTTGGTTACTGGGATTCGTAGTCCTCAGTACCATGGCTTGTTTCCTTACACTACAAACCGCGCTACTGCGCTATGTACGAAACGTACTGATATAGTAGCAATTCACTGGCCATTAATACATCCGTACGGCTCTGTCAAATTTACTGACCAAGCGAACTTTTACGACCGTACAGCCATCTACCCCAGTGAAGAGGCGGTGAAAATATTCTAAGCCTCTTTAATGAGATGCAATACACGGACCGTCAATTCCTCCATACGGCCCGTAAGTCATATTCCAAGTCCACTTAATGAGACGCAATCCATGGACCGGTAACTCGCCCATACGGCCCGTATGTCAAATTCACTGACCCAGAAAAAATGTTGTCCCACAAGTTGATGGGCATACGATGTCCCACAAGTTGGGGTATGGAAGATTCCCCACAACTGGGTCCACACAACACACAGAGTGTGTATATAGAGTTCATATATAGAGAAATAATTTACTAAACAAATTGTCTTCTATAGTGGCATGACTAAACAGTGAATGCAGGAGAAATCAGGAAGCTCAAAGAAATTATTGAGGAGTAGTCTAGAGGTCCATACATAAAATACCAACCACGCATTTTTCGTAACTTTTTTTTGTTACAATAAAGTATTTAAAATAAACCTTTTTTCTGGTGCATAATGAAAGTTTGGTCAAAAAAATGGAAATTAAAGGAATGCTGTTGAAGTTTATTTCGCCGGGCAGTCAGTCTCAAAACTTAGTTCTTTTATTAAGTTCTGACTTCTAAACAATTTGACGAATAATTGACTGCTATAGAGTGTGAAGTGTGTAAAAGGTGTGTATAAAAATCAGGAGTGTAATCTCTGACAAATGTTCCCATCCTTTAATCTTGGCAATTATTAGCTTTAAGGTATAGTAACTAATCTACTGCTAATAGCAGAAAACTTTTTTTCTCAAAGGAAAAATTTTCCCCTACTTGTGTGGACTTGCAAGTGTATTCTACAAACCCAGTAATGGGGACTTGACAAAAGTCCCCATTAGACCGGTCTAGAGGCAAATAATCGCCGACTACTGGGGTCTTTTTTCTGGGGACTCAAAAATGTCCCCATATTCTGAACAGACCCCACAGTGCTGGTGTGTTTCTATATGTCTGTCCCCAAAAGTGTGCAGAGGTGAACACACACACACACACACACACACACACACACACCACAGGCGAAATGAAGTTGCCATGTAGGTCAATTGGTCTGTACTGATAACAACAGACGCACTCTAGCTCCCAGTGCACCACAATTCACGAGACTAAAGGTCGACTGCCAAGGACTGTAGATGACAGACTTCATGTCAAGTATGTTACCAGCAAATTTTATTTGTGTCAACAATGACATTACAACCATAAACAAAACACTAACAACTTCATACTGCCGTTCTACACAAATTTATAATTTCTTGTACTGACAGCCAGTAACAATACGTTGCAGAAAACTAATTTCCATACCATGTAAAACCTGAATCTGCTGTTAAGTACTTACAAAACTATTTTTTCTTACAAAATATATGCTATTGTTGTCAAAATATACTGAAATGAGTGTATAAAACTGTGAAATCTAGAAAGGCAGTTTATTGTAACATCACCAACAAAATTATAAAATATTAAAAAAAAAACTACTTTACTGTCAACATATATGCTATTGTTGTCACAATATAACTGACCTTATAAAAATCTGAAATCGAGAATAGCAATTCATTTTAAAAGCACCAATAAGATGTACATGTGCTAAAACAGACAAAATTAGTGAGGAACCAGCTAATGTGAGATGTTGAAAAATTCAACTTTCGTGTGTTTTTCTCTTCTCCAATACGCCCCAAATACAAAAGCAACTACTTTAACCTGGTAATAATAAAAAAAACCAGATTCTCTAATAACTGAAATAAAATGCATTCATTCCATCTCCTAAAAATTCAACAATATTTACACGCTGATCACATGGCGCTGTAAACATTTCATTTGAAGCTTAAGTTACATACTGTTTTATACGTTCTTTTCATGTAAAAGTAGAAACGACCTCAGAAAAATCTTAAATACAATATTAATGACCTCAGTTATAAGAATCACAGGCTCCAATACCAGTGCATTGTAAGAAAAACTATACAAATATCCTTGAAGATGCAAACTTGGCTGAAAACAAGCTTCAACCACAAGATATAGAATGTAACTAAAAAGATCATGAAGCATTGAAATGTTTTCGTAACATGCGTATTCCAAAAACACTGAGACAAAAAACCACTCCAAGTTGGCAATAAACTAAAACCAAATTCTCCTGTAATCTGTAGTTCTTCAATCAGTTATTTCCTTCAGTTTCTTACTCGCCAACCACATGGTGCTTGTAAAACTTCTATTTGGATTCCAGGTAAACGTGATTCTCGCAAATCATGTGATCACCTCGTTAACAGTTATTTGGTACTATTTACCAAAGAATTTAAGGACTCGTTGTTCTTCAACATTAATAAAGTGTGTACGGTCCCTTTACTTTTACCGCTGTATTTTTCTCCTAAATCTAACCAAAATGAAAAGCTGTACTGTCCCGACTCATGCGCACTGTGAAAGATCCTATGTATCCGGAGATTACGTCTTTTTACTCAACACTACGTAGGCGGCTGGGAGTCGGACTTGGCGGTCTTCGTAGGGGGTGTGGGTAGAGCAAGCTACTCCCTCGTTTCCGAAGCCCCACCCACCCGCCCTCTTCTCCCCACCTTTGCTTTACACCACTTTACCCGTTTACGGGTTTTCGCCCGATCTTTTACTGTAAGCTTGGGTCGGGATGTAGTACTGTGTGCACAAACCGAAACTCGTAACAACAACCATGCAACATGAAATTTCTCCTGAGTTTTGATTCTCTTGTTGAAAATTTAGTAGGTTTGCTAGGAACAAATTCTTACGATTTAGAAAACCAGTCTCGCATTTTTGGCGACATTTTTGCGGCTGCGACTATCCACCAGAAACAAACTGAATTGATCGGTGATTTTTGAAATTGTGTGTTTATCATCAAACTCGGTAATTAGAATCAATAAATCAATGACATACAAGTAAAAATGGAGGATTAACCAGGATTAAAAGTCATATTGTGTAAGACAGCTTTCTCAGGTTAAACTTTTTAGACAAAATCGTTCAGCCTTCAGCTTCCAGTCGAAAGCCTGTAACAATGAAATACAATTTGTTTATTGACACTTTTCGACTTTACGTTCCTGTCATCAATTCCCCGAAATTTCCAAAAGCATGTCGCGACGAAAATTTCCAGGAAAAACAAAAATTTCGTTGGTAATTTCCTCCTGAAGTAAAATACTCGGAACAATTTTTTTGGCAGCGGCTTTCTATTCTGCGAATCATATTAAACAAAAAGGAACATCACAGAAATTTCACGCCGCAAGGTGTCACAAATTATCCTGAACTTAGTTTTACTGTTTTTTCTTCTTGTTACTTGAATATGATTTCAATCAGGATATGTTAACCAACGTAATTCTACAGATACAAGGCACAAGGCATTATTTTTTCGCAATTTGACTGTCAACCTTTAACTGCTGTGTTTTGTTGACAAACTTGATTGTTCAATAAAATGTTTAAATTCTAAAAAACGATAATTGCTATGACACTCCCTCTTAGTGTAGTTCCTATTATTCCATGAAAATTACCAAATCTACATGATTCATTTAACTGCATGCTAGAGGAACGCGCGAAAAGGCCGGTTTTTACTAGCGACACAGTCGGAGACGGAGTCGTAGTCGGAGTCGTAAGAGCGCTTATGACCCATTGAAAATCAAAAATCGGAGTCATAAGCGAAGTCATAAGCTCGACGGAATCGGAATCGCAAGAATCAGAACGCTTCTATTTTCTTCCGATTCCGCTCAGTTATTACTCTGTCGTTTATGATCCATTGAAAACTTGATTGTCGGCGTCGGAAGCAGAACCGGAAGAACCAACCAATCACAAGGTAGTATCGAAAACGAAGACCGAAGACCCACTCGAAAACGAAGACCCACTGACAAGAATCAGAAGTTGTCCAGATCGTGATAATATAGCAAAACAAAAAACATTAAAGAAAAGAGTTTCATCTGAGTGGGTTTTCGGTGAGTACTGTTTTGCACTATCTATAACTTTCACCGTATCTTAGTATTTTTGCCATACCCTTTGCTTACTTAATGTATTTTTTTTTTAACTCTAGTCTTCTCCTATCTATTTTATAGTATTTTCTCTCTCCATAATCTTATTTTTGCTCACGGTTTGTTACATGTTTGAGTGTGTTTGTACCTGTCTGTGTACCGACCTAAATTGATCAGTTGTTAAACTGGCTGCCTGCCCTTTTTGACTTTATGGTTATTTCAGGTAGCCAGTCCCCTCTTTTTCTTTTTATTTAACCGATTATATGTCTGTAATGTCACTAAATGGGGAAATAAAGCATGTTGTTGTTGCTGTCGTTGAATATTACAAGGCAACTGATACGATCGCAAAGAGAAAGCTTAGTAGCTAGGCATTGAATTTGGATTAGACTCATTATTTAAGAAAAGCAGGAATCGCAATTGTGGCTTATGAGTATAGAGTGTTGCATGTGCTTCATGCTCATGCTTTGAATATAAAGGAAGCTCGTGTTAATTAAGGTATACAAAATTAACGCAGCTTAAATTAACACGAATTGAAGGAAAAATCACTTTCCAATAAAGGAAATTAACGCGAAAGAGATGCTACAATTTCAAAATAAGGGAAACAGAATTTGTTGAGACAACAGGAACAAATTTATTTTAACGCCAAGTGTAAAAATCCGCAATGCAAACAATGCTTGTGGAATTGTACCTAAACGTAAGTGGCCACTTCAAGCGTTCTTTCAATGTCCATGATTACGGCGGATCTCCACCCAGATATTTTAATGCACTTTCCTTTCCAGAAATACTCTAAATGATTTAACCTTATTTTGTGAAAGATTGATCTGAAATGCAGTGCGAGAATTAAAGCTATTGTTTCCTAGTTGTCAAGAATGTCTGGAGTGTATCGAGGATTTAACGTAAAAATAATGGAAATTAAGGTCGCGGAAATTAATGCGCTGCTTAAATAATGACGGGAAATTAAAGCTAACAAAAAAATAGATGGTTCCACTGTTATTGGCGCCATATTAACTGGGGGGCAAACGCGTCTAAAATTAAAGCAAATGTATGGGATTTTGACCGCCTTTGAACCGCTGTAACGCCGCTAAAAAGAGGCGGATTTCCAACATTTGCCACTACTTTTAACGGTTTTATTGATATCGTTCATTCAACAGAAAATAATGCCCATAACGAAGGTACGAGATCCGTAAATTAGAATTATAAATCTTCTAACTTTGCAGTAATTTGCATAATTTTCATTACAGAGGTTTGTACGAAATCTTAAACATTCGTTTAAGGTCGTTGTATCCTGAATCCGCTCTTTATACTTAATGAAAATAATATCAGTACAAATGTCTTTTGAAAGACATTTTCGCTGCGGAAATCTACCTCTTGGTTGCGGTGTTACAGCGGTTCAAAGTCGGTCCAAATTCCATACATTTACTGTAATTTTAACCGCGTCTGCCCCCAGTTAATATGGCGCCAATAACCGCGGAACCATCTATCAACAGGACTTAAATTAACGCAAATTTTACAAATTCAAATTAATTTCATGAAGCATTTATTTCCTATAATAAGGTATGCACATGAGCCTAATTCAATCGTGATTAAACTGAAGGTTGAAAACATGAGGTTGAACTAGCTAGCCTCATGTGTACATGATTATACTTTATATTCGAGGCATGAGCGTGAGGTACGTGCAACACTATATAGTCTCTATACGTATACTGAGATACTCGTTGTTAATAATGTTAATCTGTAAATTGTTATTTGAGAACATGTGTCTGTATCTTGTCACACTATCCATGTACCTCTTGTGATGTTCCCATGTGCCTCAAGGGAAATAATTGATTTAAAAACACAACACATAATGCACATGTCATCGGCTTCCCCGTGGGGTCGACCCCCGGGCTTACCAAGGAGATATGTGGGGGAATACAAGGAAATGGACGGGATTCTTTGCCCGAGGGTAGGGGAAAATCTTAACATTGTTCTACAATCAATGATTAGGTGGTAGGGGAATTCGCAAGTTTGAAAAGGATGTCACGGGAATTTTCTGCTGATAGACACCTAACCCAGGGGACTTTGTCCTGAGAGATTCCCCGATCCCCGGGGAAATTCCTCAAGTTTGCTTGACTGATTTTACAATCCCCCTGGTTAGCCCGGGGGTCGACCCCACGGGGAAGTCGATGACATGTGCATAAGCCACTGTTGTGATTCCTGCTTTTCTTAAGTAATAAGTCCAATCCAGATTTCACGCTTGCCTTCCAAACTTTCTCTTTGCGATCGCATCAGTTGTCTTGAAACATTCACAGAAAAACCCACTCAAATGAAACCCGTTTCTTTAATTTTCTTTGTTTTGCTATATCATCGCGACCTTGACAACTTCTGATTCTTGTCATAACAAAAGACAAACAAACCAGCGAAAAACATTGAAAAATGTGGTGGGCCATAGGATAGGCCATGGCCCGGGCTATGGCCTATCCCAGGTTTTGTATACACCCTTCATTTCTCGTTTGTATGTTTTCGTGAATTTCAGTCAAAAAGACGGCCAAAATTTTACTATTCCGTCCCCGGTGGTATCGAAAACAATGGCCCAATTTAGAGATGGGATAAGCCACATAAATCTTCATACTCTTATTTTACTCAATGAAATATAGAGCCATGCAGAGATTTCTGACGTTTTGTTTTACACAAATAACATGTTTGTGTTTATACATAACAACGGCTCTTTTTGCGAGTGGGTCTTCGTTTTCCTGTGGGTCTTCGTTTTCGAGTAGGTCTTCGTTTTCGAGTGGGTCTTCGGTCGTCGGTCTTCGTTTTCGATACTACCCAATCACAATGCTTGTTCTCACGCTCTCGGATTACAGTTTGATACCAAAATAGTGCCTGCGACTCCGACCATCTAGATCATAAGCGACGGATTCATAACGAAATCAATCAGCACTTTGATTCAGCTTCCGACTCCGTCGCTTTGATTTTCACGAGATCATAACGCTCCACGCTTCTGATTACGACTCCGACTCCGACGCTAGTGAAAACCAGCCTTAAGAACGCACTCTCTTACTGAGCAAATATTTGACAGTTTCAGCATTACCCCAAGATGCTGCAGTAATCAATGGTGTGTCACCATTGTTGTTCCTTAAATTAATGTCAAGTCCAAGATATAGTAATTTCTCAATCATGGCGTCACTGCCTCCTGCTGCAGCCCAGTGCAGGACACTCCAGCCATCGTTGTCTTTCAATGTAGGATCTGAGCCTCTTTCTATTAGAAAGTGAAACGTATCTGCTTGACCACTGAAAGCTGCAAGCATCAATGGTGTGTCACCATTGTTCCTCCTTGAATCAATGTCAAGTCCAAGAGATAATAATTTGTCAATCACTATGCCACTGCCTCCTGCTGCAGCACGGTGCAGGACACTCGCGCCAGAGTTGTCTTTCAATGTAGGATCCGAGCCTCTTTCTATTAGAAAGTGAAACGCATCTTCATGACCATTGCAAGCTGCAAGCATCAATGGCGTTTTACCAAAATTGCACCTTGAATCAATGTCAACTCCAAGAGATAGTAATTTCTCAATCACTATGCCACTGCCTCCTTCTACAGCATAGTGCAGGACACTCTTGCCATAGTTGTTTTTCAATGTAGGATCCGAGCCTCTTTCTATTAGAAAGTGAAACGCATCTGCTTCACCATTGAATGCTGCAAGCATCAATGGTGTTTTACCATTGTTGTCCCTTGAATCAATATCAAGTCCAAGAGATAGTATTGCCTCAAGAGTATCAACGTTTCCACTGTCAGAGGCCGTGTGTAGTAACTTCCAGTCATCGTTTACAAATGATTGTTCACTCTTGTTGTCCATACTGTTTCCATTCTTTGGCTTAGAATCTTCGCCATCCTTTGAATTTACTGTTTGAGGTTTCTGGTGTTGAGGTGAGACACTGCATGCTACAGACACAACAAAAGCGCGAGATAAGAAAAGAAATAAAGAAAATTAACTATTTCGTTTCAGGCAGTTGTTTGTTGTCAGTTTACCTCTTTGACAGTGCTGGTTACCAGTTGTAACAAGCTATTGAACAATTCTATCTGTCAAATTGCCACTTCCAGTTAAGGACTGTAATAAATGTAAGCTATATCTTAATTTCATTTTTTCGAAGCTGGCAGTATACTGTTTGCATTCTTTTCAGATGTATATCAAGCGATCTTCCCTGAATGAGTGGACTATCTACAAGGAGTTTGACATTTAGTCGAAAACATTATTAATGTTTAGCGGTCATCCACAAATTAGCAAAATTAGAGAGGTTACCAGTGACACGCGGCCCAACAGGTAGCCAAGCCGTTGAAAATTTTAAATGCAACATTAACCCAAAGAATTTACTATTTTCCCGCTTAGAGAAAAACTTTACTAAATTTGGTGTAACAAATCTACGCTTAAAGGTGTACTTACTAACAAAGATGACAGGAATGAATTATCGTAGTTTAATCCAAATTGCTTTCCAGACCAAGACATTTTAGACTAACTGATAGTGTATGTTTGAAAATCAATTCTTGTTACTATGCCGTTTGAAGGCGGCGGGTCTTGCGATGTACAGTAAGTTAGGGCTAGATCTCAATTGGGACACCGCCCTGTTTCCTGCTCCAGTTGCTGATATCTATTTCTTTCTTTATCCATTATTTTATTTATTTATTCATTTATTTACTTTAAGTGCCACTACGATCAAAAACTCACTCGTCTTTTTTCTTCAAATTTCTAAAGTGTGTTTGCTTAACAACCGACTCGCGAAATTTCAAGCTTTAATTTGGAGAAGTCAGTTTTTTATTTTGACTGAAATATTTTTATTCAGTGTCCGCCATTACTAAGTTCAAAATCTTGAGAGAACTGGATCGAGGACATAATGACGTGGAAAGCTCACAAGCGTAAGAATGCAGTGTGTGTAAACCCGGCTGATTTAGTATGCAGCACGGGAATTTTGAGCTTTCAGACTCTCAAACTCGTGTTTTGCATACTTAATAAGCTGCATTCACACACTGCAATTTTGAACCAGTGAGTAAATGACGTCATATTATCCTGGATCCAGCTCTCCGAGGCCTAATCGGTCAGCTATGAACGTGAGTAATGGCGGACCGTCAAATTAAAAGTTGTACTCAAAGTAAACCGTCTTCTGCTTGAAATTAAAGCTTGAAATTTCGCGAGTCGAGTGTTAACCAAACACACTTTCGAAATTTGAAGAAAAAAGACAAGTGATTTTCTGATCGTAGTGGCACTTTAATTTTCATCGTTATTATTATTATACATATATGTATGCAACAAAAAAAGAAAAGAACAAGAAAAGAGGGTAAATCTTCAGTGCAAAATAACAAAAACAAAAACAAAAAAAACAGACACTTTCATTTTTTTCAAAAGCTTGCTTTTCCAAGTGGCTTTGAAGATTACCAAAACCAATTTCAACAAATGTCCGGATGAAGACAGTGGAGCAAAAAATGTTTAGAAAATCAAGACATCTACATTTCAGTCACCTAATTTTCATGTTACATATTAATAATTAATTTAACGTGTTAAATATACCAGAAGGTTGATACAAAAGGTGTTAAGAGAAATCAAAAACAAGCAGTTTGAGAATTGAAAGCAGCATTTCAAGGATAAAATTGGATTGCATTCAAAAAATTGGATCCTATGATAGACAGTTACAAAATTCAAAATTGGCCGATGAAGCAAGCTTGACAGTTTTTTAGGCTTTATTTCATTTCTTACGTTAAAGTTACTATGTACGTTCAGGGTACAAAAGTTTCGATTTCAATAAAGATGAAGTTTTCAATGTGATCTTTCAAAACAAAACAAAACAAAACAAAACAAAACAAACAAAAAAAAAAAAAAACAATGCAAAACGAGAAATTGGGATATAATCTATTTCTACCGGTTATAAATGTTGACAGTATACTAATGCGACTGCAGCCAACCCGGCGGAGCAATTTGCGTGGGAAATATTGGATGCGAACAAGTTGCTTGCTTTATGAAGGTTGTGGGCTTTTAGGTTTTCGTTTATGACGATGGGTCAAGTAAACTTAGTCAAAGCCGGAGAATATGCGACAAAATGATAAACTATTGAACTGTCTGAAGCACGAGTGATTGCCTGGAGATAAAATTACCCGGAGAATTTCCACAGTAGGTGACCGGAAGAAAAGTTTGATTGGCCCACCGTCGATAGAGGTGTTTGCTGGCGGTGTTTGTTTGTGTAATGAAGATTGTTTTCAAGCGCTGTTTTCTCTAAGTTTATTTTTTTTTTCTTGAAGGGGACACCTTCAAGAGTTCCAACTCAAGGGCGACTTGTTCAATTTCGATCAAATTTAGACAGTCGTTTGATTAACTTATCTTCAACAAAAACGTGTTGGCGATTTGATGATTCAAAAACGTTTTTTCACTTCCGCGCGGTTACTCCATATTTTTTTTCTAGCGAATTTGAAAACGATCTGTAACTTTAGAATGCAATTGAATAAAGGAAAACCCCAAAAAGCTTTTTTAGCTTCTGGGTTCCAGACTTTCAGAAAAATATCAAAGTCCCTAAATACAGAAATCGCATACAGTTATATCTTTTAAAAGATGATTTAGACCTTCGATTTTAGACTCGGGCGGAACATTCAGTAATTTACATTTCTAGAAAATTAATGAAATATTCGAATAGTTAACAATTATTCACCGAAGGGGAGGTGAAGAGTGGTGGATATTTACCGAGCCGCGAAGCAGTGAGGTACATATCCACCACTTTCACTGACACTGAGGTGAATAATTGTTTTAGTATATACCACACAAGCTGAATAATTAGCGGACAAAAACATTACTTTATGTGTGACAATATACCGACAAACTGCTCGGAGGTGAATAGTACTTGCTAATCACCTCCGAGTTAACCAATCAGAGCGCGCGAAAAGCACTATTCACTTGTTTGGTATATACTAACTAGTTTTAGTATATATCACCTCCGAGCAGCCGGCGCGCGAGATTTTACAATTTCCGATCGCTTGTTGGTATATTGTCACACATAAAGTAATGTTTTGGTCCGCAAATAGTGTCGGTGAAAATGGTGGATATTTACCTCCACTTTGGTGAATAATTGTTAACTATTAGCTTTAATTTGATATAGGGCTTATGGTATCTGGAGTGTAATCGGGGGCCACTTCAACCCTTACATTAGAGACATACCCCTCAAAATAGGAATAAGGCATACTTAAAGTATAATTGCTGACCGTAATAGAGAAAAAATATATATCAGCTGATCCTTTGTCCCTTTACAACAAAAATGACAGAGTACAGTGGGACTCCATAGATCGTAAGAAAAATTGTTAAGACAGACTCGAGAGCGTGTATTTTGGGAGGTACAGACCTCCTTCTGAATCAATCAATCTATCAACCTGTGAAATTATTTAACAAAAAAAAATTCTCTGGTGGATTCTGCAGTATCATTAGACACTGTTTCGTTTTCAGCAATTTCTGGACTATTTCCTTACCTTCAGGCAAGTGTCCAACAAGTTAAAACGGAAGTGTAATTCAATTTTGCTAACATTGAAATTACATTCAAACCACAGTACAGTTAGACAAAATCTGTACCTTAGACAGGGCTTTTATGCAAGAGTGGATTGCCCATGAATTCATTTTCAACGATTCAAGTGTAGAACTGATCAGTGTTCATAACTTTAACATAGGATCACATTAAAAACTAAATCAGTATCAGAAAGTGTCTCCAGTTGATCCCATATCAAACGAACTGCTATGAAAGACAACAAAAAGTATGCTGGCTGCACACTATACTTTACATGACATTAATTTTCAAAAGAATCTCATAGAGGCTGAGTGATTTACAGTGACCAAAAAGCAATTGATAGAATACCTTAAGAATTCTCTGTAATACTATTTAATGTTATCAAAACTGCTGTTATTTGTCCTTTATGATGTCATTTTGATGACACTTTACTACCTAGAATTAGTAGAGCAAATATTAATACAACTGAAGCTCATGATTGCAGGTTGTTTGATTTAAATACCTTCCTCTACTGTATCAAAACTATTCGGTATTTATTCATTTCTTAGTTTAATTATTCATTTATTTACATAATATATTTCTTAATTTTCTATTTAATAATTAGGGGAGAATAGTTATGGTGCTATTAATTAGGAAGAGTGCAAATGTGCATATTTGATTACTGTTCTGAGAACACTGCAAAACTCAATTCCTCTTGACACCAGTGTTAAACTGAAATGAACAAATCATTTCATGACAGCCAAATGCATTGTATCACGCATTTTCTAAAATTGGCTTTTTCTGTTCCACCAATCATCTCAATGGGGTCGGGGGTCATGCAAATTAAAACGCAACAAATTCTGATTGGCTATTTGCATAACAATGCCAAACTTAAATGATTGGTGGAGCCGAAAAACCAAAAATCCCTTCGAAGTTCGCAAAACACGCAGCACAATACAACGAATTTGGCTGTAATCTATGCACATTCTATTGATCACTTTTAAAGAGAGCAAATTATGTTGTGGGTCAATTTTATACTTGGTTTAAACTTTTTCTCTCTTTGTTTTTGTGTATGATAATGCGTGGTAATGTATGGCAGTTTGTTTAAAACAAAGAGAGAAAAAAATTAAACCAAGGATAAAATTGAACCAGAGCTAACCTTCACTTGTCAAAGTGCTCTGATCATGAGGAACTTCTGAAACATTTCTTTCAGCAGAGCATGATTCTTCCTCCTGGAAGGTCTTATGCGTGGAACCCTCAGTTGCAGTACTGTCAGCTCCTGCAAACAGACCATGCACAACTAGGAATTAAACCCTAAAATGAAAACTTCTTACTTCATGCCATTTGCCTTATATACAAACAGATGTACCACTGAACCAATAGCAACAACTATTACTACTAATATCAAAAACTCCATCAGACCTAGAATTTTTAGGGGTCATCCACAAATCAGCAAAATTAAAGTGGTTACCAATCCCACCTGCCATTTTCAAAAGGGAGCCAAAGTTCATATTTACCAGTAGCTTACTGTGTCAATCAAAGAAAGGCTGTTGCAAATATTATTCATGAATTTTTCCCGCTAAGAGAAAATAAAACTTTTCCAGATTTGTTACCACAAATTTAACATCAAAGGTCAGCTTACAAACAGTGGTCGAGAATGAATATCCATATAGTTTTATCAAAATGCTTTCCAAACCCAGCTTAAACTAAAACAAAAGGTGCTTTGAAAGGATGCTGTATCTGATCAGTTCTTGTTACATGTACCATGTTTGAAAACTCCCACGCATGATCCCTGAGTTTACAAATAAATGCCAAGGCTCATTATTTAAACAAATTAACCCATTGACTACCGCAGGATTTTACATTTTCGGAGTGATTTTCCACCTATAAACGATGAATAGCAATTCGTGACTCTTTATTTGAACTACCAGGGAAAAGTGGTGCTGTCCTAAGCCACTGGAGGCTCAAGGTTTCTGAAAACGTCATTTTGACGTAGCTATTTTTTATCCGTGAAGCGACAACAATGGCCCAAGTTCGGTTTGCTTGCGATTTCTGCTAAATTTACAGCCATTTTTCATCTTTAGCGGCTGCCTGATGAGCATCATTAAGCGTGACGGTAGCTAAGAGTCCACTTTCTCAAAGAATCGAGCAAGGTGATGTACTTTGTTGTTGAATTTGGCTTGTTACTTGACGAACTGGGAATTTGGCCGGTCGAACACTTAGTACCTTTGGGACTCGACTATTGATGAATTTCTCGACCTACCGCCACATATTTTGGAATTTCTGTGTACTGAAGATGACTACGAGCAGGAAATTTTGGCGGTAGGTCGGAGTGGCTGTAGACTTAGTTTATATGTGAAAGAATTGGGGGAAGGAACGGGCGCTGTCAAAAATTCTCGTTAGTTCCCAGCATGCAATGCGCTCAAGATGTTGAAAATGTCGGGAAGGCCCGAATGCACTGGAACAAAAGGCTGTATCTACGCTCGGGAGAAGAATATGAACAAAAAAAGTCATTTCTAAGCTAGAAAAAGGACTGAATTTTGTTATGATGGTTGAATTTTGGTTTTTGGACGATTATTTCCCTAAAAAACATGAAGGCAAAAAGGGCCATTTTTGTTGTTTCTCTTTGACGTTAAAAACGGCCAGTTTCGTTCTTGTCCAAACTCAAAAGGCCATATTTGGTCAAAATCGCTACGTTTCTTGCATTTATTGGATATCCAAATTTAAAGGGCATTCCATTTCGTGCTCACAACTAACAGTTAAGGCAATATTTGTGCGATTGAGAAAGTTGCAATGTTTTGAAGCATGGGAGTTTTTTACGGCCGGTTTTGGCCGGCACGGGTGCCAGTGGGTTAAGTCTAACCTAAAGGGTGGCTTATGAAAATTATTGGTCAGGAACTTTACAAATGCTCCAACATACATAACATTATACACTAAGCTGCATTTAACGTTAAACAGTCAGCTTTGAGGTTTCAGTGTGAAACCTTGCAAAGGTTTTTAACAGGCTTTAGTGTGAATTAATTTGAAAAACCGTCTTGAATTTTTTCACCAAAAGATCCCATACGAAATGGGCAGCGCTGTTGCAGCGCTGCAAACAGCTTCAAGAAGCGCTGCAAAACCGCTGTGAAGTGGCTGACTGCAGCAGTCACAAATTTTGGCTGCTAAACGCTGCCACAAGCAGCCGTTTGACAGCCTTTAAACAGCTATTTGACAGCGGCGCAAACATTTCACGAAATCATGATCAGCGCTGCATGAACCCTGTAAATGGGCTTCAAATAAGCCAAGAAAGTGTTTACAAGATATCAACTTACGATATATCACAAGCGATAAGCAGCACTGCGGAAAACTCACAAAATTGTAATCATCACTGGAGGTTTGAATTCAGCTAAGGAGACGCCGACATCAACATAGTTTTCATCTGTATTGGATATTTCCTCACCCTATAGAATATTGGTTCAAAATCCATCTGCACCAGTGCCACTTTGTTCCATAGACATACAGTGTATGAGTACGGAAAGAGAGTCTGTTGTTTCCTCACTGATTCTGACGATCGTGAGCTCACACCGTCACCAGTGCTACACATAACGCGTTGCAATGATGACCCATTGAAGGAGAAACGTATTTTTCAGAAACATTTTTTTGCTGCAGCAACAATGTTTCCTTGGGTAGCTAAACGGGAAAACATGATGGAAACATGCCCAAGCTCAAATTGCTGCTGCAAAATTGTTGCCTCGTTTGGCCAGAGCTTAAAATAAACACAGATTCACGTAGTGCAAACAGGGCCTCATAGAATATTGGAAAACCACACAGATGTAAGAATGCAAAACAATATATATCATAATAAAGTTCTAACTGAAACAATGTACGGTATGTATCTTCCATGTGGAAACAGCAAATACTGAAATATTATAACTCAAGTCATCAATCCTTTCCTTCTAGCTTCCATGCCCATCTTCCAGTAATAACGTTCAGGAAAAAATTCCTTCATGCTTACCTACATGTAGATCAGTCTCGATCAGTCTACCACTTCCCTTTCTTCGTAAACCATAAAGTTATATGGATGCAAGTTTCCTGAAGGTTATCTTAGCAAACATCATATATGGCATCGTTCACATTTGAAGCAACCGCCGAAAAAAACATAACACTGCTTGCTTAACGGATAAACCCCAACAAAGATGCCGGAAAAATCTCCGCTTTTACATCGCATATTGTTAATGTCATGGCAAAGTCCAAGAGACTCTTCTACACTTTTCATCCCGAAGTTAAGGCACTCTACCTAAAATTTGCCCGCTTTCAGTTTTTAAAAACAGTATTAAACGGTTGAGTTTGAATTGCCGTTGTAACACGCATATGAGATGGTCACAAAACGGCAACAAGACACATGTTGTCTCAAATATCCCAAGGGACTTGGATGTTACATTTCAACTCCGTGCTACTGTAATTGAGACTTTTATATCCATTTCGCTTGAATTCTGTCTACTACTATCTTCTTTACCTCAATAAAGAATATTTATTGTGGATAACAGGGACCTGTCGTATTTTTCGAATGTGAAAAATTCAGTTTTATCTTGATCTGAAGGACATGTGACGCCGCTGTGGCCTGCCCGCTGCATTTCAGCTGCATATTCGCTGTACAGCCATTTTGCAACGCTTTTGAGGCGCTGTACAGTGCTGCTTGTTTCGTATGGGCTGCAGCCTTTTCATGATGTGCTATAATGTTTGTAACTGTTACAATTTAAATTATTATGTAATTGTCCTTGCAACGTATTGTACTTGGGACATGTACTGTACAGCACACAAATGTCCATATTATAGCAGTAACCAGTTGCACTGGTTGTAAAGGGAAGAGACATTGATTCTTATTTATCTTTATACAATAAATGATGAAACATTCTGCTTGTATTTACCAGCACTAGTGCTTTGATCTCCAGTTTCGCCTGGTTTTCTAGCACGTTTGACAGCAGACAGAACATTCTTGTCAACATCCATGGTATCTGAACCTATCCCTACAAAAGAGATGTAAGTGACTTAATCACTTTCAATGAAAGCTATCAGTTGGACTAATGTATGTGAGATTAAACATCATGAAGAATATGCTAATTTATATGCAGAAATTAGAAAACCAGTCCACGCCAACCTCAACATGCATAATTTCAGATATCCACATTTACTCTATAGAAGGTCATAGCATGAACCAAGCAGTGATTGTTGCCAAATTCTCAAAGTTAAAACTTGTCAAAACATCTTGATTTGATATCTAAGGAGGAAGTTAGCAATGCCATCTCCAAAATTTGAGTTCTTAAAAATTTAACTAGGAATGAATCTCATTCCACTAACCAAAACCAGTCTTCAATTGAAGCTATAGATGCAATGTTGAACAGTCCATCTAAGTGGAAAAGGTCATTTCTACAGTTTTACAAGAACATTGCAAAGCTGTACACTGTAATCCTTTTTACTTAAAACAGGTACCTACTATGTTTGCTTTTAAAACTAAAGCTATTGGTTGAGAATCTACATTACTTTGTTTAAAAACTGTTTGTTGCAACGTTTCCGCGAAAACCGTAGGAAATGGAGACTAGCTGGACACCTGGCTGTAAGCTTGAAGGCCTGGCAACTCAGGGATTCAGAAGGAAAAACGTGTTTGGGAGTGAACGATAGACTTAAAAGATTGGACAGTTATTTAACTTTTCGTATTGAGATAGTAAATTTATGAAAAAAAATGTCAAGTGACTGCATCCTCAGCGACGTTTTACCTGTCAGAGTGCTTTCAAAGGCTTGTAAAACTGTTCGTTTTAAAGTGCGTAGTGCTCCCTTGACATCTTTACCTTGAGGACTTATAAAACTAGAATCACCTGCAAAAAATGTCTAGAACTGTGAATAATGTTGAGAATAGTTACAATAATATTAGACTGGGCAGTTGACTATTTTACAGCAATGTTAAGACCAAGAAGTTACAGGAATAATGTGGCTCACTGAAAAAAACCCATTGCAAAAATTATACAGTGTCAATTATATCGTGAAAACAGTGAGAAGGTAAGTTTTGATCCAGCATGGTAAATGAATGAAAGATGTGATTTATTCCATCCAGTCTCATGCAAACTTGGAAAAAGGAATTCTGAGTTCTATACGAACAGCAGTTGAACCTATGACCTTCTGATTTCTAGTTCAGATGCTCTACTACTCAGCTACAAGAGAGTCTGGGAGAAGGCCATTAAACTCAGTCCACGTGACAAACATAAGTTGCATACTGTTAGGACCAGAACACCAAAACGTCAGTAGGTGAAATAAATGTCATATATTGTCAGTAACACAATTTGTAAAATTTTACAGGTACAACAGCTTTCACAAGATTTGTTGTATATTTCTTGAATCAAACAAACGAATAAACATACAAAAATAGCATTCAAGAATTAGAGGTTCCCAAACTAAATAATGTAAAGTTTACCACAAGAGTAAAATAGCATTCAAGAATTATTAGAGGTTACCAAACTTGTAAAGTTTATAATAACTAACACAAGAGTTGTAAAGCGCTGTGTATTTCATGGTGAGTGGTCCCTTGGAAGCTTGAGTCACTGTCTCAAGCATCTCCCTGTCTGAACATTAATTTTGAACTTTAGTCAAATGTCTATGACTCATGAAACAAATAACCATTTCCAAGTTGGGTGTAGACAAAACCTGGGCATACTATAAAAATAGGTAACCATACATGTGTGGGCTACCATTAGAAATTTCAAAGGTTTAATTTAGCTATTACTTCATACTGGTACTTTATACTAGGAGTTGTCAAAGGTTAGGGGAGTGCATTCAACATGCAACATGAAAATGTATAGTTGGTGAAATGTGAAATTGGCGACGATATTTGACCTTCGTCTATTAATTTTTGAAGAGACAAATAATATTGCTAAATGTGAAAAAAGTTCACAGATAAACAGATTTCATTTTGCAAACTACACATTTTCATTTCAAAACCTACAGATTTCATTTCGCAAGCTACAGGTTTTCACTTTGTAAACTACAGATTTTCATTTTGCTACATTTTGTTTCGCAAAGAACAGCCAGCCTTTCAAACACAGGAACACAACCTGACCAGTGCAAACTAAACAGTTACAAAGTACAGGAATCACATCACCAATCCACTTGGTAGGAGACGACTTAACCTTGCTGCAAAATAAACACTGCTGCCTTTTATTCGGCCGAGATCCATGCTCCGAATGTTGTGATAAGTCAAGGAAGTACAGTACCATGCAAAACTATTAAAGTTGACACTGGAGCACCCAGCGAGCCAAATCAACAAAAAGCTGCGGAAAGGCATTTTTAAGTATGTACCTTATGGTGTTTTAAGCCTGTTTAAGGTGATGTTTTTGTTAGCTAGAAGAATTTGATCTGTTCGGATTCTTTAGCTGAAATTTTAATGTGTTCATGAGTCGCAAAATATGTGAAGACCTCAAGATGTGTGAGCCAAAACCACCTATAATTAGCCAACAATGCGTTGTGTACAATTATAAATGTGATCTGTGTGATGCAGAGTATGTCGGCTACACCAGCCGGCATTTACACCAACGTATTGATGAACACCGTTATTCAGCAATCGGCAAGCACTTAAAGAACGACCACGGTCTGAAAACCATCGGCGACCTTACCAACAACTTTTCCGTCCTAAAGAAGTGCAACGGAAAACTGGACTGTCTGATTTATGAAATGTTATTCATAAAGAAGAAAAGGCCATGCTTGAACACACAATCAGACTCCATACGTGCAAAACTATTTATTTAAACTTGTCACTTGTTACCTGCATATTTTACATTTTATCGCCTTGCACGGTATATATTATGTTGTAAAATTTTATTCTCTGTTCACTTGAAAATGATGACATGGAGTCATCGAAACGTTGTGTAAAACTTCTTTCGCTTATTTTTATTATAAGAAATTTTAATTGCCTGAAAATGTTAGGGAACAAAATCTTCCTTTGAGAAAATGCTAGCTGAAATGAACTTTCCATGAAATTTCTAGCGAGCCATTTTCTTTCTGAAAATGATACATGTAGCTGACGTTTTTGGCTGCCAAAAACAGCAAAAATGACCTTTCAGTAAACCTCAGGGGCTATGATCGATTTCCACATTGTCAATCTTTCAGCCCATGTTTCAGTTCCAAAAATCCAAGTGCACTGTTTAATCAACGCTGAATGCCTAAGGCAAACTACCCTCCACCAGACAGATATCTACCGAAACTTGTCGTTGGGTACGTTGCCCAGTTGACTGTCTCGACTTGATCCTCGCGAGAATAGAGGATCGAGGATAGAGTCAAGAATCGAGACTCCATTCACTCGAAACTTGACTTGATGCTCAATACTGCAGGGGCACCCAACAACAAGTTTCAGTGACATTGAAAATTAATCAAGGAACCAAATTTTGAACACTTAAAAAGCCTGTGTTCAGTTATTGGATGTGATTATTTTTTGATTTAAAGGTATAATAAAACAAAATATTTAGGGAATCACTTCCAGTGAGCAATACCAGTATTTGAAATAATCACCTCCCTCGAATAATCGCCTTCTCTTGAATATTCGCCCCCTTCTGGTGCAAAAAAGAAATAATCGCCCCCGGCTATTATTTGAGGAAATACAGTACTTAAAAATGCCTTGCTACAGCTTTTGGCTGATTTGGCTAATTGGGTGCCCCTGATACTGGATTCTCAGAAAAATCACTAAAGTGAAACATTTTCAATTATTCATACTCGATTCAGGTTTGTAGAAAGTGATTTACTCTTCGATAAAACTACAATAGGAACTGTTTAACATCGCTCGAAGGAAAGTAAGCTTAATTTGAGAGCAGTGTTCACAGTTTTCAGTGACGAAGTCATTGTGGTAGGGTATTCTGCAGTTACTCCAAAATGAAAATCGTTTCTCCGTGTCTTAATTTTAAAAACACATGGTAAAGCTGTGCGTTAGAATTAAAACAGGATAATTATGTTGTAACTCATAGCATACCAAGCGCCCAAACAACTACTATCAATAAGTACCGCAATGTTTCCCGTATTTCTACATTTCTTCTTCGTAAAAGCGAGCATATTCTAACATTTTGATAGCCTCCTTCGCAGACGTCTTTGGGCTCGTCACGCATTCCTTGCCCACGAACATCTGCTGAACTGAACTTCCACTTCCGTTTGCGGCGGTTAGCCAATCATAGGAAAGTAAGCTTAATTTGAGAACACTGTTCACAGTTTTCAGTGACAAAGTCATTGTGGTAGGGTATTCTGCAGTTACTCCAAAATGAAAATCGTTTCTCCGTGTCTTAATTTTAAAAACACATGGTAAAGCTGTGCGTTAGAATTAAAACAGAATAATTATGTTGTAACTCATAGCATACCAAGCGCCCAAACAACTACTATCAATAAGTACCGCAATGTTTCCCGTATTTCTACATTTCTTCTTCGTAAAAGCGAGCATATTCTAACATTTTGATAGCCTCCTTCGCAGACGTCTTTGGGCTCGTCACGCGTTCCTTGCCCACGAACGTCTACTGAAGTGAACTTCCAGTTCTGTTCGCGGCGGTTAGCCAATCATAGTTAGTTTTCCAATTTTTTGAAAGTAGGACTTTGACCCCAGGATTATTTTCACAGACGATGCACGTGGATCAGGTGTCGATTTCCATTCTTACGCAGCTCGTTATTGGTTTCTTCAAAACAAAGGCTAACTGCCGCAGAGCGGAAGTGGCAGTTCAGTTCAACAGACGTTCGTGGGGAGGAACGCATGACGAGCCCAAAGACGTCTGCGAAGGAGGCTAACATTTTGATTGAAATAAAAAACATATTTCAATGCAACGAGGAAGAACGACAAATTTGTGTTTACATTGTGGCTAAATGCAATGGCGCCACTCAAAAAATAGTTTTAAGATTGCACTATTTTTGCTATAAATAATCATTTCCTTCACTGAAAACGGCTTCACGAATGCAGCTTTAATTGTGTCAATAGTTTCCAGCGTTCTGTTGGAAAATCTGTTGCTTTCAATGGCTGATAATATATTCTTTTCAGCGGTTTACGGCCAAAATCGGAGCTGTCTCGCCCAGATGAACATGACAGAAATAGTGTTTATAAAAGTTCGATCAAACGTTTCTTCTGCTTGTCTAGCCGGGTTAATCTTTCATTCGTATTTCCAGTTGTAGCCCGGTGATAAGTCTATCCAGGAATCAGTCAAGCAGCAAGCTCATTAGTTTCTCGATTCTTGCGATTCTCGATAGTCGTTCAAAGAACAGTGGATCAGCAACAGAAACAAAAGGAGAAATACGAAATTGGGGCCTGGATTCAACTTGATTCAACACTAAGGATGATGCAGTCCTTTTGTCTGATTGGTTTCCTTGCTCCCAAGGGACATCACGTGGTGTTTTACGGACACAACATTTCGATAGCATAAAAAAAAATGACTACAATAATTACCAATGTAACATTCTATCACGACATAATGACCCACGTTAGTTACAGCTGACTTTTTGTCAAGATGTGAAATACTTACTTTATACCGAGAATATGTCGTCTTGTCCAAACGAAAAATTACTTCAATCATCAAAACACTTGTGCTTCCCTCTTATGTTAGTTGAATTCCTTTTTGCGATATTTAAAGATCACTCATTGTTTACAAGTGTTTTTCTAGTTCCTGGTGTTCACATTATCAATTACAAACTCTATTTTGGTTGGGCACCCTGAATGGCTGAAGCCTAAATTGACAATCAAGCATTTTATTGCAAAAAGTGATCTTAATGAAAAAAGTGAAGAAATTAATATCTTGCATTCCACTAACTGTAGAAAGCCCATTCAAAAGCATGCTTAAGCCCCGGCAAAACCATCAAACATTTTCATCCAACATTGTGTTTGCTAAAGACAGCATTGGGTGGCTAGATGGACAAACAGTGCGTGAGTCCACAAAACAATTTTTGCGTATTAAATATCTCTAACTAAATGTCAACATTATGTGATTAATTTGGTTTTTCTTTTCTGTCTGTGTATGCTTTGTTGGTTGGGGTGGCTAAATGATATAACAACAAACAGTAATACGCAAAATGTTGGATAAAATGTTTTATTGACATCAAACATGGAAAACCATTTCAATACAAAGATGAGAGAGGCGGTTAAATATGGTCAAACATACTCTTCCAACATGATGTTTGGTCATTTAGCAGGGACTTTAAAGCTCAAAATGACCAGTTAACAAAAAAAGTTATTTTCTACACCCAAACTAAATATGAAGGAAAAAAGTCTTGGTTGAAGGATTTGTATACACCCTTCCAAGTTTGGCACCCACTGTTTGGTAATTCTACAGTTTTACAATCAGCAGTCTTTAAATAGAAGTGTAAATATAGGCTATTTCAATTTGATGGTTTTACTTACAAGAGAAATTTGAAAACCCTGTTCTCGACATTCAGGATACATGTATACAAGAATTTGAAATTTCAGACAACCTGAGAAGCAACCAAATGAAATTTTATTCAGAGCTGTATTTTCTTCATACCAAAAAACATGGCCAAACAAACACATGGTTTATTTTACGCTTCAAAGTGTTTGACATGAAATGGCATGTTTTGACCTTTGTGTCACCTTTTTGAGGCACTCTGAAACTGGTAGTTTTAGTAGACCCAAAATTTTATTGCTGTTTTTTGAAGATTTTCATTTCTTTTTAGGGGTTTCATTCACAGAAAAGTAATGTGTTGTGTTCACCCTGTGAAAGCTTATCGTAATGGAAAAAATTTATATACCACACACATCACATAGCTTCATGGTGGTTTACAATTCTTTCATGGGTTGAGATCAGACGTCAGCCTGTGAAGTCTTCCAGTGTATGTGAAAGCCTCCAAACAGTCTTTGTTGCCATTTGAGCAAAATAAAAATCTAGTCAAACTCAAAGTATTTCTTCCTGAAATAGCTGAACTAAACAGATTTGCATTCTGGCAAAGTTTGGGAATTCTCTCTGCTGGTAGGTTATCTACATAATTTATCCAACTTCTGTTATGAGAGACTAAAATTAATCATTTAACATTTTCAAATGAAAGTACATGCATTTCTAATTTCTAACCAAATGGTTTTGTTAAAATAGTTTTTGTACAAAACTCAAACAACTTCAGTGAAACTTTATCTTTCTATCTCTTTATCTAATAAAGAGCATCAAACAATGTGTTTGAGTGTATATCTGTTTAAAAAAATAAACAAACTGGGCCATGTGAAGTGGATTTTGTAAGAGGAAATAGGAGGGACTAATTACAGTGCAAAATCTCATGTCCCAAAAAGGAGAGGGTTGTTAGCAAGGGAGCTTAATAGAGCTTTTACGGTATATACATAATAATTTTCATACCATCACCAGTGTAATAACCACGGTGCCTTCCCTTCCCTTGAACCACAGTCATCTTTGTAAATTCTTTGCACTGCATCCTCCAAGAGTATGTCTCGCTGTAGTTTTCTCTGAGCTGAATAGCACTTTCAAGTCTTTCTTCTGGTTTCCTTTTGGACAACTTCTTGATTTCCTGAGCCCACTGTTGTGGCTTGTTTGATTCAACAATAACAGACTTTCCACCTGCTACTTTCTGTAATGCTTTGGCAATTCCAGATTCACCAGTTACAAGTACTGGAACCCCAGCAGACATGGCTTCCAGCGCTACCAATCCAAAGCCTTCCGTCCGAGAAGGCATGGCAACCATGTCTGCTTCAAAGAACATCCTCTTCAGTTCTTCTTGATCACAGTAGCCTCGTATGGTCACTTGGCTGCGAGTTACCTTTGTCTTCTGTAGAAACCACTCCTTCATATTTCTGTGTTGACCTTCAGGCACACCAACGAATGTGGCCTTAAATTTCTCTCCAAGAGAGGCGACTGCATCAGCAATGATGTCATATCCTTTCAAAACCAGATCCTCGTGGCTTGCTCGGCCAAACACAAAGACATTGAACTCATCTGAATCACACGTAGCTCTCCCACGTCTCTTATCCGAGAGGTAGCGAAAGCTTTCCAAGATCCCAGGTGTGATGACCTTTACCTCAATGTCTGGGAGACAATTGTTGTACTTTTGCTGTAGTCGCGAGCCAACAGCAATGACCACATCTGCTGCTTTGCACAGTTTGAGTTCATCTTTATGTTTTTTCTCATTCTCCTCAATTGTATCAGGTACAGTACTCATCGTTTCATCTCGAGTCTTGTATTTTCCCAGGTCTTCACAGAAGACATGAACAAACTGTACCCATTTGCAGTTTGTTGTCCGCTTAATGCAGAAGGCGGGGGTACCAAATTTTCGCCCATGGCCTACAACGATATCAGGATGTGGCAACTCTGGTGGTGCTATTCTCAGCCATTCTAAAGGATCAGAAGTTCCAGGAATGCTCTCTGCTGTAATAACATTCACTCCGATTCCTCTGGCATCTTCCCTCTCTTGTTCATTACTTTTGGCAACATAGCAGTGAACTTTGATCTTGTCACTTGCAGTTTTCTCCAAATTGATGGCAAACTCTCTGTTGAAAGTGGACAAACCGCCCTTGGATGAATTCCACTCATCACAAACAAACAAAACATTGACACGACGAGGTTCCTTTTGACTCATTTCATGAGCTTTGTAAGACTTATTGTGCTCACGGCCCGTCCCTTTCGGTTTGCCGACTACTTCCCGACTTCCCGCTTTGGTTCGATATCATCTGCGCATGCACTGTCTCAATAAAGACTGGGAACGAAGGCCTCGTCCCCTGTGGCTGTTCGAAACACAGCGAAGGCAACGAAAATGTCATTTCAAAATATAACTTCTAGTTATTGTAGCACTTTCGCAATTATTCCAACTTGTTGAGCTTGAAAAATGTCGGCGAACTATCCAGAAACTAAATTTTTATGAACGGCGCTAAAGTAAAGAAAAAAAGAGGAAAATTTGCCATCAAATTCTCACTTTCTTGCCAAAAGTCGACAAAAGCTAAAATTTAATCATTTCACGTTGTTGTTTTGCCGAGGACGGCAAAGAAATGTACCAAAATGTAAAACGCACGTGCAGAGCGATGTTTTTAGCTCATATAAACCTATTGTTTCGTGACGTTCTCGTTGACGTTCCCGTCCTCGTTTCTTAAACTCCCTAATACAGAGCTTAAAAGCAAAGACGACGGCGACGGCAACAAGAACGTCACAAAACAAAAGACTTAATTAGGAAAAACAATTACTCTGCACGTGCGTTTTACATTTTGGTACATTTCTTTGCCTTCCTCAGCAAAACAGCAACATGAAATGACCAAATTTTAGCTTTTGTGGAGAACGTGAGCGTATGACGGTGAACTCTTCTTTCTTTTTCCCAACTTCAACGCCACTTTTGCTAATTTAGCTCCAGGATAGTTCGTCCACATTTTAAAAGTTAAAGAAGCTGGTCTAATCGCGAAAGAGTTACGATATAAACGAGAAGTTAGATCTTCAAATGATGTTTTCGTTGCCGTTGCCGTTGCCGTCGTCGTTGCTTAAGCTCTCTAATGACTATTTTAAACGGCACTAGCACACCATTACTGCAATAATAATAATAATAATAATAATAATAATAATTATAATTATTATTATTATTATTATAAGATTGTGATAAAAGAGACAATAATAATAATGATGATGATGATGATCAATTTATTTAAGTCTCCAATCTTTCTAGCCGAGCACAGATGCTCTTCTAATTGGAGAGACTTAATCAAATGAAATCAAATCTAAATAAAGTAGAATCAAATAAAATGTCGGTTTTTAAGGAGAGGGAAAAACCGGAGTACCCGGAGAAAACCTCTTGGAGCAGACTAGAGAACCAGCAAACTCAGCCCACTTATGACGCCGAGTCCGGAAATCGAACCCGGGACACACTGGTGGAAGACGAGCGCCCTCACCACTGCGCCAACCCTGCTCCCCAAAAGCTAATGGAGTTTACATGTTGGATTTCTGTTTTACTTCTAGTCGTTTTTATCGTTTGAAAATGATGATGATGATCCCCACGGAAAGAAGCACCTCTTTAAAAACAGTAAGAAAACTCTCCGAGTATAAGGATCTTGAAATTGAGAAACATTATCAGAAATCCGCGTCACGTTTATCAGGAGATAATTTATTATGAAAGGTGTTCGTCATCGTGGTTTCAAATGATAGCTGATTGGAGGATTTCGATCCTTGTCGTTCAGACTAGAAATTGTTCCCTCAGCGGTCCGCTTTGGTACTGATCGGCTGTTGTGTTGTTTGATCGCGGGCATCCACGCTTCAGGAATTTCAATTCCATTGTCCCTGTTGATGTTGTTAGGGTGAAGTCTTATGTGAATAGCCTCTTTAACCCTACGGATGTACCAATGTAGGTCTCGGTCAATAAATTTAAATTTGTCCCAGAGCGGATAATGTCCGGTCGCGTTGCTATGTTCTGAAACGACGGAAGATTGGATTCGAGCAAGCCGTATGTCTCTATCGTGTTCCTTAAACCGTTCATGCATAGATCTTCCCGTCTCTCCAATATAAACCTTACCACATTCGTAGGGAATCTTGTAGACTACTCCGTCTTGTTTTACTGGATCGACAATGTCCTTAGGTCGCACTAGGTGTGATCTAAGAGTTGTGTCACATCTGAAAACAGTCCGTATGCCTTGTTGTTGTAGGCAACGGCGAAGAGCCTCCGATGTGCCTTTGACGTATGGCAGAACCACAGTAGCTTTAATTTCGGGTTCATTTTCTTTAGTAGTTGTTCGTCCCTTGGTTTTCGTAAGATTTTTTACAAACGAAAACGGATAACCATTGGAAACAAGGACCGATGAGAGGTGTTTCTTTTCATGAGGGATAACTGATGGTTTTGTTATGAGGTGTTTAGATCGATCGTACAGGCACTTGACCATACCGCGTATCCGCAGTGATAGCTAACCTCTACATGGAGGGTTTTGAGAAGCAAGCTTTGACATCGACGCCCCTTACACCTAAGATCTGGAAACGCTATGTGGATGACACCTTTACCATCTTAAATCGTGACAAAGTTGACTCGTTCTTACAACACCTCAATAGTCAACAGCCGACGATCCGTTTCACAATGGAAACTGAGAATGACAACTCAATTCCCTTCCTTGATACGTTGATCATCAAGGATTCGAATGGATACCTCTCTACCAGTGTTGACAGAAAGCCTACACACACTGACCAGTACCTAGCGTATGATTCACACCACCCGCAATCTATAAAACTCACACGCAGCCAGTCGACACCATCGCCTGATGAAGACCAGCAGTATAGCGGTCGAAACGTCGCGATCCACATTTTTGTGACTCAATCGTGAGACAAAAGATTAACTCAGCTATCAGGAGAAAATTTATTCATGCGTCACGCGGCCTTTAAAATGGCTGGCGGAGTTACTAAAGAATGTATGAATTTTAACAGAAAACTTCAGATAAATTAACCGGTGGCAATGCTGCTTATTTTCCGCACGTCACGTATAAAAAATAAACCTCTAATGGAGTGTTCTATTTTGCTTTTTTCCTAAAAGGTTAAAAAGCTTTGGACAATTTTTAATTGAAAAACTTCGGTTACTGACCCCTATACAGTCACCACTTCAGTCAGATTTTAGTAAAATTACTCACCTTTAATACAAATTTTGTAATGCCTTTTCTCGCTCTGACAATTTTCCGCACGTTTGAGCAATATTACTAGGGAATGAGCTTTCTAAAATAGCCACTTTTAATTGATTTTGTGAAGAATAAGTTCAGACAAAATTACAACAAAAAAGTGCAAAATTCGCAGCCAGTCGATGTTAGGCTTCATTGAGCAAAGCACTCCCCTGAGACTGGTCGAAGGTCAGAATTTCTGCTCGTTCTCAATACTCGCTAACCATTATTGACATGATTCAGTTTGACTTAGAAACCAAGCCTTTTTTGCATAAGTCCGCTGGTCTAAAGAATTGATTTAATGGTCGCTCTCGACGCCTTCGCTCAAAAGCCGCCATCTTGGAAACTCGCGTGTCCAGCGTGCAATCGCGCGGTAACAAAATGTCGCCGATTTCTGGTAATGATCGTGGAGAATGAAAACAACAACTGCTCCAGTGGTCATCGGTACCCTTGGGCTTATCAGTCAAGAAGGAGACTGAAAACTACACCAGTAAGATCCCAGGGAACATCAGAATTACAAAGCTTCAGAAATTTGTCCTCCTTGGGACCGCTCACATACATACTGAGCAGGACCCTTTCCATCAAGTAATCCAACAGACTTATGACTGCCCTAAGCTCAGGGAATGAACTCGGCACCATAACAGAAAAGAGGAGGACTTAAAGAGAATGATTACAATAATAATACTAATAATAATAGGTGTCTTCAAAAATAAAAGAAAATACGAGGTCTTAGTTTTCGGGTCTTAGGTCTTAGTTAGATCTTAACTTTCGGGGGCCTTTAGGTTTCGCTATACCCGCGTAAGAATTAATGAACTGTGATAACAATATTATTACTCTACTTTATTATAGGAAATTAACGATGCACTTTATTAAATTGATTTTAAAAAATCGCCTTAATTTAATGCATCTTAATTGACGTCGATGTTAATTTAAATCACACTATTTTACATCATTGTTGTTTTACAGCACCTTTATTTCAATAACAAAACCTCGTCTTCTCATAACGCCTCCATCAACGCCTCGGAGTCGGAGTCACTATCTGACAGTTCTTCGTTAAGAATCGAGTTCAAAATGTCTTTCGACTGGTCTTCGCATTGATACGTTTCGCCAAGGGAACTCCTTCAGTCTTGAGTTGAGACGTTTGTATGGCAGCAAATTCGCGTTAAATTAAGTTAGGCCCACATTGTTGTCGAAAATTTCGCGTTAATTTGATGTATGTAAACCTAACTTTTGGAAAATTCGAGTAACGCGTTGTCAACGTGAATCGTTAATTTCCTATAATAAGGTCATATGCAGTTTGTTAAGTTTATTTCTGCGTGTTTTGCCAGGATTTACGAAACAGACTGTTATCAAACTAGTAGTTTGATTCTTCTTACCTGCTTTCGCAATACCGTACTATTTTACGGTCATGCAAATATAGCTTGTTGTTGTTGTTCTCGCAAGAGCTATCAATTCGGTTGAGCAAACGTCATTATTAGTTTTCTGTTTTAACGCTTACGCTTGCCTACCAAAACAAACATTTCAAAGTTAGAGTTACTTGTGAGATTGTATATTTTAAATATGTGAGTGATCATCGCAGTTATGAACAGTACTTAAGCAGTAGTGAAAATAAAGCCTGAAAAAAAATTCAGGCTTGTACGGGACTCGAACCCACGACCTTGGCGATACCGATGCAGCGCTCTATCGACTGAGCTGACAAGCATATATTCTCATATATCCTCCACTTACGAACCAATCGAAAACAACCAGCTCCCGGATGGCTCGTTAACTTAGTCGGTAGAGCGCTGCACCGGCATCGCAGAGGTCGTGGGTGCGAGTCCCGTACAAGCCTGAACTTTTTTCAGGCTTTATTTTCACTACTGCTTAAGTAGTGTTCATTAACTGCGATGATCATTCACATATTTAATCATTAATCCGCAGTTCAAATGTATGATTTTCATATATTCATTCTCATTGTACTGTATATTTTATTAGCGTTCCAATGATATATAGTTCGCTGTAGTTTCTTTAAAAACAACGCGCACAAGAACCATTTTCCGAAAGGCAGCCCTGAAGGTTTGGATACGTTGATGTCAGTTTGCAACAAGTAAGTAAAAATAATGCTTAATAAAATTTTGGATTTTGCATCTTTTGAGCCAAATTTGTGATTTACTGTAAGCCAAATAAATAAATTTTCTTATCCGGCTATTGTTTGATGCTGTAGGGTTTGAAGTTGGTATCGATTGCTTTCTCCCTCGTCCAACAACAGAAGAAAAATGGGCTGGTCTGCCTGTGGTTGCATACTCATGGTGCATCCGTGAAGCAGTGTGTAAAACTAAGGTTGTTTACCATTTACCACAAATTCCCGGAAATTCCGGTTGGAATGTAAATGGTAAACGTTTTTTTGGTTCGTCCCACTGGAAAATTCCCGGGACAAACGGGAGTTCTGAAAAGGTAGTCCTGTTTCCCGCTTGGGATGTTCCCGATGGAAATTCGTTTACCATTTAGAAATTTCTCTGTTTCGCACTGGTTTCAGTCCTCTTGGCTTTTGGCCGAGCGTAATCTATCCAATCAGCGAGCGCGACGTGATAATCCGGAAATTTTAGGCAAATGGTAAACAAAACGTACCATTCCTTCCGAACCAAAATTCCCAACCGAAATTTCCGGAATTTTTTGCTAAATGGTAAACAACCTAAATCTCTAATATCCACGGGGACATCACGCCAACTCTAAAATAATATCAAATGAAGAATGATCCTCGCAGGTGTGAACGCAATTTATGCAATTGCGAAAAGAAGCCTGAAAAAAAAATTAAGACTTCAACGGAAAACCTTTTTTCCCGTTGAAGTCCTGAATTTTTTTCAGGCTTCTTTTCGCAATTGCATAAATTGCGTTCACACCTGCGAGGATCGTCGTTCTTCATTTGATTTCATTTCCGCAGTTCATCTTTGATTTATTTCATATACATCAAAAATATACAAATAATAGTAAAAGTTGAAACTACTATTAAAGAAAATAGAAATAAAAAGTAGAAAGAGATTCACTAAGGCCCCCCAATTTTTCTTCTCTTTTGCCTACATCCAAACGAATGTGTGTGCGATGAGCCTTTCCTCTCTTTGCTGGGTCTTGGTATTATTATGGGCAGATTTCTCAAAAAAAAGAAAATGGATATAAAAGACACATGGATTTGCCAATGGCAAATGGCGTTTCAGTACTGAACGATGCAATCTTGCGGTGCCACGACGCAATCCATTACATCACGCCCACCGACCGTTGTGAATTATAAAGAAACCCGTTAATTTTTTTAAAAATAATTTTAGTAATTGCTTTGCCAGGAATCATTTTTTGTTCCACTAACAAAGGAAGTCAAAGTTGGCTATGAGTCACAGAACTCGTGAATAAAATCTTGAGTACCACAAAGCTGCGTTACTTGATGACTCGAGCATTGGCCATGCAAATTTTCAAAGTTTTCATTCATGAACGCTACGTTCAACCCTGAATAAAGTGATGAACTGTTTCTTACTTGCCATTACTCTAAACCATCGCACGTTTGGAAAAAACTGTGCAAAAACTCACCGTCGCCTGCAAACGTTCTTGTTTCAAAAGATGGACAAAAATATTTCAAAAGACCCCTAATACGAGCAGAGATTTCGTTAACAGATGTTGCATACTTTCTTGAATGCAGGCTTAAGCCATTCACGAGTTAAAAACCAACAACAACATATAAAATATTAAATAACACCACCACGGAAAGTCTTCTAATCTCAGCGATGGAGCTGTATTTCTTCATCGTATATTCAGTAATTGCAATCACAGGGCTCCATTTTGCTAAATAACAAAATAAGAAAAGAACTATCACATCTAAAATAGGAAATTACACCACTGTGAAACATCGTCTAATCTCAGTAACAGTTACAGTAACAATAACAGTAACAGTAACAGTAACAGTAGCAGTAACAGCAACAGCAACAGCAACAGCAACAGCAACAGCAACAGTAACAGCAACAGCAACAGTAACGGTAACAGTAACAGTAAAAGTAACAGCAACAGCAACAGTAACAGCAACAGTAACAGTAACAGTAACAGCAAAAGCAACAGTAACAGTAACAGTAACAGTAACAGCAACAGCAACAGCAACAGTAAAAGTAACAGTAACAGCAACAGCAACAGCAACAGCAACATCAACAGTAAC
>JAEMWC010001004.1:260000-262500 GCA_016490735.1 Pachyseris speciosa | reverse complement strand
ACAGTAACGGTAACAGTAACAGTAACAGTAACAGTAACAGCAACAGCAACAGTAACAGCAACAGTAACAGTAACAGTAACAGCAACAGTAACAGCAACAGCAACAGTAACAGAAACAGCAACAGCAACAGTAACGGTAACAGTAACAGTAACAGTAACAGTAACAGTAACAGTAACAGCAACAGCAACAGTAACAGCAACAGTAACATTAACAGCACTAGTAACAGTAACAGTAACAGTAACAAACCAGTTTTACGAACAAAACCTTAAGTGAGCAGTTTTATTGAGTTCGATGTGATCATCTCCGGTTATTATTATTATTATTATTATTATTATTATTATTATTATTATTATTATTATTATTATTATTGTTGTTCTAGAGTGGGTGTCAAACAAAAAGGTAAAAACAAAAAGGTACTAGCGTTTACAGAGCCCAAGTCGTTTGGTGGAGGAGATCTCGCCCACCACAGGATAAAAACAGAGGGTCTTAAATCCATCAAAGTAAGAATATAGCGTCTCCGATAAAGCGCATAAACAAAGATCTAAAAAATTAAGACCTTAGAAAGCAGTGGCGTCGCACACACATTCGTTCCGATGAAGACAAAAGACAAGAAAAATTAGGGGTCTTAGTTTTCGGAAAAGCGCTTTTGCACCAATAGCGAAAACTAAGACCCAGCAAAAAATCTGTAATTTTATAACAAAAGAATAGAAAGCAGGAAAAAGAAAAGAGAGGAATAAACATAGAATAAAGCGTCTTTGTTGAGGCGCATCGCGCACACATTCCGGCGTTCGAGTTCAGATGAAGCAAAAGACAAGAAAAATTGGGGGTCTTAGTTTTCGGAAAAGCGCACGCCAATAGCGAAAACTAAGACCCGGCAAAGAAAAGAAAGAAAGAATTATAGAAATCACGATAAAGAAAAGAAAGGGATGAACATAGAATATGGCGTCTTTGTTGAGGCGCATCGCACACACATTCCGGTGTTTAAGTTCGGATGAAGCAAAAGACAAGAAAAATTGGGGGTCTTAGTTTTCGGAAAAGCGCACGCCAATAGCGAAAACTAACACCCAGTAGAGAATAGAAAAAACAAGAATGTAGCGTCTCTACTGCAAAAGCAATTATTTGTCTGACCAAGGTAATAGAGAAAAAAATTAGGTGTCTTAGAAAATAAAAGGTCTTAGATTTAGGGTCTTAGTTTTCGGTTCTTAGGTCTTTCGGGGGTCTTAGTTTTCGCTACAACCACTCGTTGTCCAAAGTATTCATCAATTAGAAATGCCTTTTTTGATGAAATAGTTAATAGAATACCGAATATTAAGCTGTTACCATTTGCTTAATTCAGAATTGTTGAATTAATGAACTGTAATGATAATAATATTAATATGCAGTTTATTAAGTTTATTTTCGCGTGTTTTGATTTACGAAACAACCTCTTGTCAAACTACTTTAATTCTTCAAATGAAGAATGATCCTCGCAGTTATGAACGCAATTTATGCAATTGCGTTCATAAAGGCGAGGATCATTCTTCATTTGAAGAATTAAACTTCTGATTTTATTCATTTTATTTTATTTCCGCAGTTCATACATGATTCATTTCATATATCATTCATACTCATTTCTTTCACGGGATCATATGAACCCACAATTGACCTGCTCTCAACGTCAGTGGCTTCATAGCTCAGTTGGTTAGAGCATCGAACCGGTAATCGCGAGGTCACGGGTTCAAACCCCGTTGAAGTCCTGAATTTTTTTTTAGGCTTCTTTTCGCAATTGCATAAATTGCGTTCACAACTGCGTGGATCATTCTTCATTTGATTTCATTTCCGCAGTTCATGTATGATTCATTTCATACATCATTCACACTCATTTCTTTCACGGGAACATATGAACCCACAATTGACCTGCTCCCAGCGTCAGTGGCTTCATAGCTCAATTGGTTAGAGCATCGCACCGGTAATCGCGAGGTCACGGGTTCAAACCCCTTTGAAGTCCTGAATTTTTTTTTCAGGCTTCTTTTCGCAATTGCATAAATTGCGTTCACACCTGCGAGGATCATTCTTCATTTGATTTCATTTCCGCAGTTCATATATGATTCATTTCATACATCATTCATACTAGTTTAATTCTTATTACCTGCTTTCGCAATACTGTAATGTTTTACGGTCATGCAAATAAAAGCTTGTTGTTGTTGTTGTTGTTGCTGTTGTAGGCTGTTGCGTTACTACGAAGCTCAAAACAAACTGAAGTATATCATTCAGGAGATAATAGACTAGCACAGTTTGTGCATGTAAAGGTGGCCAATAATTTCTTCTTTTTTTTTACCATGTGTGTCAAGCGCTTGGACGCCGCGGGAAAAACATTTCGATTTTGTAAAAAAAGTCTCACACTTTGGTGCAGCACAGTTAAAACGTCTGAGGAACATTTTCGTCAAATTTCGTTAAATTCCGACCGAGCTAAATTAAGATGAATTCCTTCGACTGGAGGGAATTCACACAAAAATAAACC
>JAEMWC010001004.1:220000-255000 GCA_016490735.1 Pachyseris speciosa | reverse complement strand
CACAAAACAGTCCTTTTCCTCTAAATACCTACAGACTTCACATCGACTTGATTTACATTTACACGTTCCTCGCTCATTTTCTGCAGAACCACGGCTATTTATCTTCGCACGCACCAGGTAGTCCCCCAAACTTTTAGGTTTTCTGAATGCCACCAAAGGGATATCCTTGATGGCTTTTTTACATCGATCCGATGACTTCAAAATGGGATGTAGCTCTCTGAGTATTTAACTTATGTTCGGCAAGCCAGGATGGTAAGTTACCACGAAAGGTGTTTTTGCACTGCGTGTTTGCTGTTTACTTCTAAAAGCCTCTTCTCTGGTCATACGCCTGACTCTCCCGATTTGTTTTTCCACGAAGTTCCTCTGATGACCCCTTTCAATTAAGTATTCCACCAAATTCTCCGCCCGCTTCTCAAAAAAATAGGGCTTGGAACAAATCCTACGCAATCGCATCGCTTGAGCATACGGTATGCTCTTCTTACAGGCACCCGGATGACAGGAACTGTAATGTAAATATTGGTGACTGTCCGTTGGTTTAACAAATACGTCCGTCTCCAATACACCTGACTTGTTGATCACCCTAACATCTAAAAATTCTATTTCATTCACAGAACACTTTGAAGTAAATTTGATCGTGTTATGGGCATTGTTTAAATATTTTATAAATTCCTCCAACTTCCTTTCACCCTCCGTCCATATGATAAATATATCATCAATGTATCTCCACCAAATATAGGGCTTGACTTCTGCATCCCGAAGTAGACGTCTTTCCAAATTATCCATAAAGATATTTGCATATGAAGGAGCCATTCTTGTTCCTATCGCTGTTCCTAGCTTTTGTAGATAATGTTTGCCATTGAATTCAAAGTTGTTATTTCTCAACACCAAATCTGTAAAAGTGACTACGTCCTCATTCAATGATCCCTCCCAATCACCCTCATTGAAACCATCGAATTTCAGTAACGCTTCCTTCAAAGCTGCCACACCTTCATCATGTGGAATGTGGGGGTACAGGCCAACCACATCAACTGTACACAAAATGGACCCCTCCGGCAGCCTCCCCAGCTCTCCTAACTTCTTTAGAAAATCATTGGTGTCTTTGATGTATGACTCTATCCCTTGCACTAATGGTCGTACTTTATGGTCCACAAATTCAGAGATCTTCTCTGTAGGAGTGTTGCATCCAGAAATCACTGGTCTACCTGGACAACCCTGTTTATGTATCTTCGGTAAAAGGTAAAACCTACCAGGCTTCACATCTTCAGACGCCAAAAGATAATCTCTCGTTTTCTCATCAATATTCCCTTTGCCTGTAAGAAGAGCATACCGTATGCTCAAGCGATGCGATTGCGTAGGATTTGTTCCAAGCCCTATTTTTTTGAGAAGCGGGCGGAGAATTTGGTGGAATACTTAATTGAAAGGGGTCATCAGAGGAACTTCGTGGAAAAACAAATCGGGAGAGTCAGGCGTATGACCAGAGAAGAGGCTTTTAGAAGTAAACAGCAAACACGCAGTGCAAAAACACCTTTCGTGGTAACTTACCATCCTGGCTTGCCGAACATAAGTCAAATACTCAGAGAGCTACATCCCATTTTGAAGTCATCGGATCGATGTAAAAAAGCCATCAAGGATATCCCTTTGGTGGCATTCAGAAAACCTAAAAGTTTGGGGGACTACCTGGTGCGTGCGAAGATAAATAGCCGTGGTTCTGCAGAAAATGAGCGAGGAACGTGTAAATGTAAATCAAGTCGATGTGAAGTCTGTAGGTATTTAGAGGAAAAGGACTGTTTTGTGTGTACTCATAATGACAGGAAGTACTCTATTAACTATAGTCTTGATTGTAACTCAAGTAATGTGGTTTACTTGATCACATGTAAGAGGTGTTCAGTACAGTATGTGGGGTCCACTGTTACAAAGTTTAGAATAAGGTTTAACAACCATAAATCCAGAATAAGACGCCATGCAAGATTGAATGAGGCACAGCGGGAGAATGACGACCTACTGTATAAACACTTTTGGAGTGATGGACATAGCGGTTTGGATGATATGAACATTCAGTTGATAGACAGGGTCAATGGGGAAGAGGAGCTGAGGGATAAGGAGGGCCAATGGGCATATAAGCTTAATACTTTGAGTCCTTATGGTCTTAATGACAATGACTTTTTCTTCGGTCAGAACAGGCGTTCCAGACGCACGTAATTTGTTGATGGTTTATAATGCATTATGCGCGCGGGGAGGAGATCGTTTGTTGATGCGCGCGCGCGAGGCTGTATAAGTTTACACTTTTAAAAGCAGTATGACGCGTGCGGTGGTAACTGTAATTTTACCCTGATGAAGACCACTTTATGTGGTCGAAATATAGGTGTGGAACAAAACATGTGGGTTATCTTCATTTGTGATAGTGTATGTTTCTTCATGAAGATTAACTGTTTGTGACTGATGCTTGTGAAGAGTTATATATATATATATATATATATATATATATATATATATATATATATATATATATATCTGAGCGAATTTGCAAAAACGTACCCGCTAGGTTTTCGCTTGAAGACGGGCGCAGCCCGTCTTCAAGCTCTTGCTGCGGCTCAAACTTGAGGGGGCTTGCCGTCAACACTTGCTTTTCCAAATAGCCCAGGGATAGTTCTAACAGTGAGTGGGTGATTGACAGCTGTCCATCAAAACCACAGGGCTGGGGGGGGCTCTTTTGAGACTTTGACTGCAGTTAAAGTTGCTATCCTTATGTTGAGTGAGAGTTTCAGTTCTAGGCATGCATTGGCAATTGTCTAGCGCCTAAATGAGAGTTTACTTTTTGAACTCCACTTTGAGGGGGCCTGCTGTTAGGTTCGGCTGGGTGGCTGGCAGGTGTGTGTCAAAAGCACAGGGGTGGGGAGGGTGGCTCCTTGAGCATTTGACTACATCAAAATTGGGGCTGCCTAGAGAGTCAGTGCAGGTACCTTTTGACAAATCCAGTCAGATAACTACACCATTTGTTCCATAACTGCATACTGGTGGCGATTCTGAGTAAATTGACTGTCAGCAGGTGAATTTGGGCTGAATTTCAGGCGTTCGGCTCTTGATATCTGAGCGAATTTGCAAAAACGTACCCGCTAGGTTTTCGCTTGAAGACGGGCGCAGCCCGTCTTCAAGCTCTTGCTGCGGCTCAAACTTGAGGTGGCTTGCCGTCAACACTTGCTTTTCCAAATAGCCCAGGGATAGTTCTAACAGTGAGTGGGTGATTGACAGCTGTCCATCAAAACCACAGGGCTGGGGGGGGGCTCTTTTGAGACTTTGACTGCAGTTAAAGTTGCTGTCCTTATGTTGAGTGAGAGTTTCAGTTCTAGGCATGCATTGGCAATTGTCTAGCGCCTAAATGAGAGTTTACTTTTTGAACTCCACTTTGAGTGGGCCTGCTGTTAGGTTCGGCTGGGTGGCTGGCAGGTGTGTGTCAAAAGCACAGGGTGGGGAGGGTGGCTCCTTGAGCATTTGACTACATCAAAATTGGGGCTGCCTAGAGAGTCAGTGCAGGTACTTTTTGACAAATCCAGTCAGATATATATATATATATATATATTTATTTATTTATTTATTTATTTATTTATTTATTTAGACCGACAGTCGTGAACTGAGGTTTAAAGATAAAGCAGATCTTCGTGCCGTATCCTGGATTAAATCTTAGCCTGGGACCAGGCTCCGCAGTGGGGTTAAGGCGCGAAAAGAAAGTCGCCGAGTTTTTTCGCCACGCTCCTTCTTTTCGCTCCTTCACCCCACTGCGGAGCCTCGTCCCAGGCTAATTAAATCTCGGCTGCTCCCTCCCAAATCTAAAGAATCGAACACCTGCTCCTAATGCATATACGATGTGCTTTGCTGCACTCTGCTGTGATGTAGACACTTGAGAATTATACTTTTTGCGGGCCACCAGAGCTGTTCGTGTTCAACCTGTCTCCTGCTCACAATCAAAGTTCATCGATTCCTTTTCCCAAGAGCCACATCTACACCTACACTTACACCTACAGAAAAGAGAACTGACTTTCTCTGCTGGAAGATGAACCCTCTTTCATCACGGCTGACAATAATTGAAATACAGAGATCTGTCGTTAAGGAAACAATCGGAAATGCGCAGCTCTGCCAGTTTTTTGAGCCCCTCGGTACTTGTGAGAGGATATCCAGCACTGTGGCTATTGGCAGGTTTGGATGGAATCAGTAGCAGCTTAGCTAGACCTTACCGCCATTGACTGGAAACATCACCAAAGGTTTTTTAAATTCGTTTCATTCTCTTATGCGGTGCAAATTACACTTAGTTTGGGTCAAAGGTCTGTGTTAGACAGGCTGTTAGGATATATAATATATAATATATAACATATAGAAAATGTTTGTCTTTCCTGGTCTAAGAAGTTGCACTGAGAATTAATTTAGTCGATAAGTTTGAAATTTGTCCTAAAAATGTCTCTTCTATTTATTTATCGTTTTCTTTCAGAAGGAGGCCTTCTTCTCTTATGAAATTCAGGTTGAACTGTCATGAAAATGAAATGTTTTTTTCGATGAAGTGCCACAAAAAAAAGCATTCGCTGTTACCATGGCAACATTAACCCAGCGAACCAAATAGGGAGCATTTTCAAGCATTCTGCCTGAGGACCCCTGCATGCAAACTTTGAGTTAAGGACCATTAAGCGTCATAAAAATCTCCACTTCCCACTTTGTTAATCTGGAATTTTACAGCGAGCTGCTCTTAAAATTTACCCTGACGTAACACATAAACATCATTATTTTCATGGTCTCTTTCGATGTTGAAAGCTTCTTCACCAATATCCCTTTAGATGAATGTATTGACCTTGCAGTTACATATGCTTCTGTAATTGAATTGAATTGAATTTAGATTTGCGCGCGCCGTCGTCAACTTTGCTAAATCAGCCTACTGGAGCGGGCACGCGAACGTCAAGCAGACGAAGTGGGGGGGGGGGGGGGGGGGCGGCAGGTTGAGGTTGTTTTTCTTTTCTTTCCTTGTCGCTCCAGTCTCACGGCGTTGTTACTGGCTTGTGCTCAAGGGACTGCAAGCAGTTTATATGTATTTTCCATTGTACGATATTCTAATTTGTGAGCACCATAGCTAATGTCATGTGTTTGCACCCTTCACGGATATGTCACTAACTCACAGAATTACCAGCTCCCAGTAATTAACAAATGGTAAACGGATCGGCGTGCACTATTGAGTTATGGTGCACGCGGGGGGTTGCTAAGCACGAGAGAAGCGTAAGAGTCGCTCGAGGCGTAGCCGAGAGCGACTCTAGCTTCTTGAGTGCTTAGCATACCTCCCAAGTGCATCCATAACTCAATAGTTCACGCCGATCCGTTTACCATTTGTTTTATAACATACACTGTAACATAACATAAGCATCGTAGGGAAAGCAAAGTCCCATTTTATTGCACTAACTAACATGACCAAGAAAAAGAGGCGCGCGAAACTTCATTCACAGAAATTGCAACGGCTTAGTACTTCGGTAGACACTATGACGATTGAAACGATACAAATTTCGTAAAATCTCTCTTTATAAACAGCGCACACGTCAACAGCGTTCACCCATGGGCAAATAGTAAATGGTTAATTGACCAATCAGAGCGCGCGCTTTTCTTTAGTTATGTTATAAAGTTGTGTTGATAGCTCAGGTGCATGTTAGAATGAATATATGAAAATCGCATCTTTGGACCGCGGATTAAAGAATGAAGCTGTGAGTGATCATCGCAGTTATGAACACTATTTAAGCAGTAGTGAAAATAAAGCCTGAAAAATATTAATGCTTGTACGGGAGTCGAACCCACGACCTCTGCAATACCGGTGCAGTGCTCTACCAACTGAGCTAACAAGCCAACTGCTCGCTAGTTTGGCATCATATACTTGAACTGCGGATTAATGAATGAATATGTGAGTGATCATGGCAGTTATGAACACTACTCAAGCAGTAGTGAAAATAAAGCCTGAAATAAAAATCCAGGCTTCAGGTGCATGTGGAGGCCACCAGCACTGTAACGGTATCGAAAGGGGGTTATGGGTTTGAATCCTTCTGTATGTAGTCAATATATGTCTAATGTAAATAGCTCTATTAACTTCCCGTCAAAGTACAAAAACTTTATTTGTTCCGATATCTCACGTTGTATCCAAATGTTTTTAATACTGACGTTATGTACGTTTTCCAAAACAATTTGAGGGGGGCAGCATTTTCTGAACGTTTGACAAACTAAAATGACTTTGGCCAGGCCCAAAGGCAGAGGGAACACGTTATTTACATTACGGTAGCGGCTGAAATGGAAACCCAACGACCATATACTTGCTGTTTTTTACTGTCACGCAGAAAAGACTCGGCAAAATATTACTGAGAGCAAACATGCGTTTTCACAACATTTGGACTGTTATTTATATCTTTTTTTCCCGTTTGTTTTCGTTTCTTTTATTTTGTTGTACTTATTTAGCTTTAGAACAGGTCATAAATGACCTCTGATCGGTATCTGTTTTAATGAAGAATATATGAGAATTAGAAATTCAAAGGCTGACTTAAGAATGAAGATCATCGCAGTTGTGAACGCTATTTGAGGAACGAAAAGAAAGGCTCAGTGATGTTGCTGGTGATGGTTGTGGAGCTGGTCACGAGCGGATGCACCAAGAGTAATTTCCTGCTTCCTAAGGATGGTTGGGGTGGGGTGGGGGTCCTTTATTTATTACGTGGGGCCACCTCTTTCATACGATTCGCCTACAAATACGAAGTCGAGGGGATACCCGTCCGGCCTCGTGTTTATTTTTCTGACTTGTGAGGTTTGTTATCACTTAAGGTATTAGGACGGAACTACAGTCTTTTGGCCATTCAAGTATCGGTTACGGCTTCCATCGAAGAAAGTGAAACCGCTCTCATAATAATTTAATAATTTAATAATTTAGAACTTATATAGCGCATTTTCCATGTGTATATGTTCAAATGCGCTTTACAAGCAGATGGAATTGGAATTTGGAAATGTTGGTTTTTGTGGAGAGGGGAAAACCGGAGAACCCGGAGAAAAACCTCTCGGAGCAGAGAAGAGAACCAACAACAAACTCAACCCACATATGACGTCGAGTCCGGGAATCGAACCCGGGCCACATTGGTGGAAGGCGAGTGCTCTCACCACTACGCCATCCCTGCTCCCCTCATACTGCGTTGCTGGTAAAGACCGACAAGATATAACATTGTTGGAACAATCCCATAATTTAGAGTGAAATAAGACGTGTTCATGCTACTCTAATGTGGGTGTTTAAGTCACATTTTACAACAAGCATCCCCACCCCTTTTACACGACCGTCCCGGATCCCAGCTAACCCTACACGCGCGTACAGGCAAGAGATAAACTTCTCCATGGGAGGCTTATCACCAATCTGTTCTTGATGTGAATACTGCGTCCCTCTTTATCCTCACGTTAGACACTTTACATTTCGATCTTAGAGGCCTTCCCTTTTGCGTATATCTAACGGGAGTGACGGCGGGAGGAGCTCTGGGCAACTCTACGCAAGACTCCAGCTCTGATAGGTTATCAGTTGAAACAATGAAATTACTTCTGATTGGCCAACTCGCACGAAAAACTGAACTTGCAGTGCGCCGGTTAATATTGTGAAGCGAGCTAGCTTCGAAGAAAGTTCACAAAACAAACCTGAGTGAAATCCCGAAAATGTTCCTTGAACAAACAACAGCTTCAATAATAGCTTTCTGCACTATCCGGCCTTCAAGCAAAATTTAGTCTTTACGACTTTTTGCTTAGGCATACTGCAAGGATTTTTCAAACAGTGACGCCATTTTGGTTTGAAAACTCAAGCATGCGATCTGAGACCTCAATAGCTAGATTTTGGCTACGCCTGCGTAGAGTTGCCCAGAGCTGTTCCCGTTGTCACGTCCGTTAGACATGCGCCAAAGGGAAGAGCTCTGGCGTCGAGAATGGACGCTTTCTTGTTGTGCGCCACATAAAGAGAACTAAAGATAAACTGCTTAGTGTCGTTAACAAAACACCACCCTTATATCAGCAAATTTAAGAAATGTCAAAGTTCTTAACAGCAAATTTTATTAGTGTCAACACTAACACTGACAACTATAAGGACGAACTAAACATTTAAACTCGTAAAAGTTAAAAGTTTTACAAACTCGGAGCTAAAAGTTAAAACTTATGAAATATTTCGTCCGTTTTTTTCAACCGGACTTCATCAGTCAATGATATGAATGTTAAAAAGATGAATTTTAAAAAGGGGTTTTAACGCCTCTTGGGGGTTAGAATTGTGTCATAGATAGCTGCTAATTCGTAACCATTGTCTCTGTTTAACGCCGGTTTCGTAAGTTTAATTTGAATAGCTTCTTTTATCCTGCGTTTGAAGGTGATTGTATTTAAACTCGTGTTGTACACAAGTTTTTCATGTATTGTACTGATTGCCATTCATAATACGTCACAGAAAACTGACTTCTTTGCCGTATAAAGACCTAAATATTCTATAGTATCATAAAAACTACTTTTCTCAAAAAACATATGCTGACCTAAATATTCTATAATATCATAAAATCTACTTTTCTCCAAAAACATATGCTATTGTTGTCCTGAAATGCGAATGTGAAATCTGGAAAAGCAACTCATTGTAGAGGTAACAAAATGTCCTTGAACATACAAGATAAGCTAGAAATAAGCTAATTGAAGGGAGGGAAATGTGGCTTTCGCTTTTGTTTCCAGAATTAAGTAACCCACGATTCAAGAACGCTTTGTACCATGTAGCCTGTGGTCCTTGCAATTGCAAAGTTCCTGTGGACTCATACCAGTTAAGAATGAGGTGGTCCGCTTTGATAGATATCCTGTTTTCATTTTCCAGCAGCTTCGTCGTTTCACGATTGACATTGAGGTGCTTTTCGGCGAAATCAATAAGTTCTTCGAAAGAACCTAACCAAGAAAACTTTGATTTGTTGAACTTCAAATGTCTGGTATCGGAGAGGGATGGAGATGCAAGAGAATCGGTATTATCGTCATTTTCTTCGCTGATATTCGTGGAGATCAAACTAACACGTCCGTCAACTGCCATTATATGCAAATGGCGAGAGAGAAAGGTCAGTTGTCTGATGGAACAAAGTTTACAAAACATTTATTCAAATGAAGAATGATCCTCGCAGTTGTGAACGCAATTTATGCAATTGCGAAAAGAAGCCTGAAAAAATTTCAGGACTTCAACGGGGTTTGAACCCGTGACCTCGCGATTTACCGGTGCGATGCTCTAACCAATTGAGCTATGAAGCCACTGACGCTGGGAGCAGGTCAGTTGTGGGTTCATATGTTTCGCGTTCACAACTGCGAGGATCATTCTTCATTTGATTTCATTTCCGCAGTTCATATATGATTCATTTCATATATCATTCACAAACCATTTATTAATTGATCTGGTTGTCGCTCTGGCGACGCGAAGTATCTTTTCACTAATTGTACCACTGTTTCTTTTTAAAGGTGCATTCAATACCAAATTGAAGCATTTCAACAAAACAGAAAGACTCGAAGCACAATAAAACTCGGACTTTTATTTCATATTATTCGATTGTTTTCATCAATAAGGATAGATTTCGCGTACATCGTTGTAACCTGTGAAACAGTGTAATACGTCACTAAACGTTATCGGAGCAATGAAGTTAACTCCATGATCCACTCAGGGACCGCGCAGAGTAATGGTTGTTCTTGTATTACATGCCATTTGTCCATTAGTATGCTTTTCAAACATGGTAACGATGGTTGAAATTGCGTCACGAAGGGTAGAAACTTCTTGTGCGTTGTCTGTTTCTGTGTTAGAGCTGTTTTTTCTGTCCGCATAGTTAACTTCTGGGAGTATCTGTTCCACCAATTTCTTAGGGTAACTTCTAGACATAAGGCGCGTTTTTATGTGTTGTATGTTGTCTGTGAAAGTAACTCTTGAAGAGTTACTAAAGAAAGGCTCAAAGAAAAAACTTAAGAAAGGATTATCATCTTACAGTACTAAACACTCACAAAGAAGAAAGACAAACTTTGCCTCTGCCGGACGTGGCAAATGAAGTTTTTGGTCGTAAAGACAATCCCAAAAGGAATTTCGGTAGATTCAGACAATTCGATTTCGAGACAGTAAGCGAATAAATGAGCCAAAGTAATGATTACTCTACCTTCGTTTACAGATTATGTTGAGTGTGATTACAAGTTTATTTTGTCACTAACCCCTTTCTCTAAATGCTTGAATCGAGTTGAAAAGTGTAGATAAGGATATGACTTGATTTTTTGAGTTGATAAAATATGTTAACTGCTGGACAAAGCTTATGAATTCAACGGGATTATATGCGATTCAATTATTTTTAGAGTTAGTCCCTTCCACTCACTTGAAAATGCGGAAGCGGCCCCCCACTTTGAAAACTGCTCCGCGGGCCCTGCCACTTGTTTTTGTCTCCTGTTAAACTCGCAGTGGTTCACGTGTGATTAAGGTATTGAACTAGGTAGACACATTCAACAAATTTTTAAAACTAAAATCAGAATAAGATAATTCCCGATATCGTGCCCTATAAAGACCTTATCAAGAGTAGAATAATGTAACACAGGTCTCACCGCGCTTCTCTAAGAGCTTTCAATGACGTTTCCTAACGCAGGAATCAAAACCATTTCCCCGCGTATGGCTTATTATTCATTTTCTGAGCGACAAGAAGAAGAGGATTATGATGATCCGATGTTGGTTTTCTCGTTATTTTTTTTCCTCTCGTTAAAAGTTTCTTCACTATGAGGTGAATCCGGGTCTCTTAAGCAGCTATACACTGTATTCATTCCTATTACAAATGTATTTTGTAATTTCACCATCAACACATAATCCCTGTACTTTGCGGATGAAATTTAATGATTGTTAAATAAAATGTTCAAATTAGAAATGAAAATAAGAATAATTCGTATGACACAGTCCCTGTAATTTCTATCACTCCATGCGGGTACAGTGAGCCCGAGCGCTAGATATCTGTAGGCTTTATAGGTTATTGATACTATTACAACAAAAAAGAAAGGATTTACCTGATTCTCTAATAACTGAAATAAAATGCATTAATTCCATCTCCTAAAAATTCAACAATATTTACACGCTGATCACATGGCGCTGTAAACATTTCGTTTGAAGCTTAAGTTACATACTGTTTTATAAGTTATTTTCATACAAAAGTAGAAACGACCTTACAAACATCTGAAATACAATATTAATGACCTCAGTTATAAGAATCACAGGCTCCAATACCAGTGCATTGTAAGAGAAACTATAGAAATTTCCTTGAAAATGCAAACTTGACTGAAAACAAGCTTCAACTACTACATATAGAATTTAACTAAAACTGAGAGATAATGTAGCATTGACGTGTTTTCGTACCATTCCAAAAGCGCTTAGACGAAAAACCACTCCAAGTTGGCAATAAACTAAAACCAAATTCACCTGTAATCTGTAATTCTTCAATCAGTTATTTCCTTCAGTTTCTTACTCGCCAACCACATGGTGCTTGTAAAACGTGTATTTGGATTTCAGGTAAACATGATTCTCGCAAATCATGTGTTTACCTCGTTAAAAGCCATTTAGTACCATTCACCAAAGAACTTAAAGAACTTAAGGACTCGTTGTTCTTCAACATTAATATAGCCTACGTGTAGTCGTACCCACCCCCGAGGAAAAACTGGAGGAGGGAACGTCTACGAAAACCTGACACGAATCGTGTTATGTGACGTCACTCTTTTGCATGAAAATATATAATGGTTTCTCATAGGTTAATCGCATTGATCAATACTTTCGAGAACACTGATTGGCCGAAACGGATCTTGCTCGTTGGTGAAGAAACTTGAAATATGGCGGTCGGAGTGTCGGAAGCCACACAAACTAAAGTGGAGTTTAACGCAGCTAGATATGAGGTTTGCAAGACTTTTGGATTACAGAAATTCCACGAAGAGCAACAAAAGGCAATAGCTTTGTTTTTTGATGGAAAGACTGTCCGTGTTTCATTGCCAACTGGCTATGGAAAAGCTATTAAATTTCAGGCGATGCCAGCTAGTGATCGCATCGCTTCTTTGGAAGAAACCGTGTACTATTTTCATCGTGTCACCTCTGACAGCGCTCATGGAAGATCAGGTCCAACATCTGAATGATCTGGGATTGAAAACGATCGCGCTAGCCAAAGATTCGGAAGATCATATCATCGAACGAGTCATGACTAGTGAATATTAGCACGTGTATGAGTAACGAAACGGTAATGAAGGGACGTGCAGATTGTTCAAATTTACGCTTTCTGATAGCGGTTCCTTCGGCTGGAAAACAAGGCTAACTTTCTCCAAACTTGCAACGTAATTATTTCTAATAAATTTGTCTGCCAACAAATTTAAGCTGATAGTACGCTTATGTAAACGAAGAATTTGCGAGAGCGATGTTTACATCAAAGATAATTGTTTTCTTGCTTTTGACCAAAAATCGCTCGCTGATAGTACGCTTATGTAAACGAATTTTTGCGAGAGCGATGTTTACATCAAAGATTGTTTTCTTGCTTTTGACCAAAAATCGCTCGTAATCCTTTTCATTACGCGGCCTTTGACTTTTGTCTAAGCGTGTAAACATACGCACTTCCGCAGAAAATATAATTTATTTACATAGCTTGCATGAATTACTGTGACGTCACATAACACGATTGGTTTCAAGTTTTCGTAGACGTTCCCTCCTCCCGTTTTTCCTCGGGGGTGGGTACGGCTACACGTAGGCAACATTAATAAAGTGTGTACGGTGACTTTATTTTTACCGCTGTATTTTTCTCCCAAATCTAACCAAAATGAAAAGCTGTACTGTCCCGACTCATGCGCACTGTGAAAGATCCTATGTATCCGGAGATTACGTCTTTTTACTCAACACTACGTAGGCGGCTGGGAGTCGGACTTGGCGGTCTTCGTAGGGGGTGTGGGTAGAGCAAGCTACTCCCTCGTTTCCGAAGCCCCACCCACCCGCCCTCTTCTCCCCACCTTTGCTTTACACCATTTTACCCGTTTACGGGTTTTCGCCCGATCTTTTACTGTAAGCATGGGTCGGGATGTAGTACTGTGTGCACAAACCGGACTTCGTGCCAACAACCATGCAACATGAAAATTTCTCCTGAGTTTTGATTCTCTTGCTGACAATTTAGGTTTGCCAGGAACAAATTCTTATGATTTAGAAAATAAGTCTCGTATTTTTGGCGACATTTTTGCGGCTTCCTTTAGCAGCGGCTATCCACCAGAAACAAACTGAATTGATCGTGTGTTTATCATCAAACTCGGTAATTAGAATCAATAAATCAATGACATACAAGTAAAAATGGAGGAGTAACCAGGATTAAAAGTCTTAATGCGTAAAAAAGCGTTCTCTGGTTAAACGTTTTTTAGACAAAATCGTTAAGCCTTCGGCTTCCAGTCCAAAGCCTGTGACGATGATTTGTTTATTGACATTATTCTACTTTTCGTTCCTCTCATCAATTCCCCGACATTTTCAAAAGCATGTCGCGACGAAACTTTCCGGGAAAAACAAAAGTTCCTCCTGAAGTAAAATACTCAGAACATTTTTTTTTTGCAGTGGTTTTCTATTCTGCGAATCATATTTCACGCCGCAAGGTGTCACAAATTATCCTGAACTTGGTTTTACCGTTTTTCTTCCTCTTGTTGCTTGAATATGATTTCAATCAGGATATGTTAACCAACGTAATTCTACAGATACAAGACATTAATTTTTTTCGTAATTTGACTGTCAATTGACAATTGGTTCATGGGTCAGCGTGCGTTCATCGAGATATAAAGCACGCGGAAAGTTTGGAGAGCACGAAAGATAAGTCAGAGTTGCTCAAGGGATAGCTGAGAGCAACTCAAGCTTCTTGAGTGCTCTCCAAACTTCCCAAGTGCTTCATATCTCGATGAACGCACAGCTGACGCATGAACCAATTGTTTAATAACATTTATAACGCGGTAGTTTAAATATTGTATAAAGAGAAATTCCCTCTGCTACGTAATCAGCGTGCACAATAGGAATATGAAGCACCCCTCGCGCAACTGAATTTGACTACGCGAATTTAACAGCTTTGTTATAACATCTAACTACTGTGTTTTGTCGACACATTTAATTGATTGTTTAATAACATGTTTAAATTCTAAAAAAAATAATAATTTCTATGACACTCCCAGTAGTTCCTATTATGCCATGAAAATCACCAAACATACATGATTCATTTAACTGCACGCTAGAGAAACGCGCCTAAAGGCCGGTTTTCACTAGCGACGGAGTCGGAGTCGGAGTCGGAGTCGGAGTCGTAAGAGTGCTTATGACCCAGTGAAAATCAAAAAGTCGTAAGCGGAGTCATAAGCTCGACGGAATCGGAGTCGGAAGAATCAGAACGTCTCCATTTTCTTCCGATTACGCTTATGACTCCGTCGCTTATGATCCAGTGAAAACTAGATTGTCGGAGTCGGAAGCAGAAGCGGAAGAACCAACCAATCACAATGCTTGTTCTCACGCTCTCGGATCACAGTTTGATACCAAAATAGTGCTTGCGACTCCGACAATCTGGTTTTCACTAGATCATAAGCGACGGAGTCATAACGGAATCAGTATTTTGCTTCCGACTCCGTCGCTTTGATTTTCACTAGATCATAACGCTCCACGCTTCCTATTACAACTCCTTCGCTAGTGAAAACCAGCCTTACGAACGCGCTCCCTTACTGACCAAATATTTGACAGCTTCAGCTTTATCAAGACGTGCTGCAAGCATCAATGGTGTTATATCACTGCTGCTCCTTGAATGAATGTCAAGTCCAAGAGATAGCAGCTTCTCAATAATGACGACACTATCTCCTTGTGCAGCATGGTGCAGTACACTGTAGCCCTCGTTGTTTTGCAATGTTGGGTCTGCGCCTCTTCTCTATTAGTAAGTGAAATGCAGGTGGCTGACCATATAAAGCTGAAACCATCAATGGTGCGATACCATTGTTGTTCCTTGAATCAATATCAAGTCCAAGAGATAGTAATTTCTTAATCATGATGTCACTGCCTCCTGCTGCAGCACAGTGCAGGACACTCGCGTCATCGTTCTTTTTCAATGTAGGATCTGAGCCTCTTTCTATTAGAAAGTGAAACGCGCCTGGCTGACCATTGAAAGCTGCAATCATCAATGATGTGCTACCATTGTTGTTCCTTGAATCAATGTCAAGTCCAAAAGATAGTAATTTCTCAATCATGATGACACTGCCTTCTTGTGCAGCCCAGTGCAGTACACTGCAGCCATCGTTGTCTTTCAATGTAGGATCCGAGCCTCTTTCTATTAGAAAGTGAAACGCATGTGGCTGACCACTGAAAGCTGCAATAATCAATGGTGTTTTACCATTGCTGTCCCTTGAATCAATATCAATCCCAAGAGACAGTACTGCCTCAAGGGTATCAACGTTTCCACTCCGAGAGGCCGAGTGTAGTAAGTTGCAGCCGTCGTTTACAAATGATTGGAGCCTCTTTCTATTAGAAAGTGAAACGCATGTGGCTGACCACTGAAAGCTGCAATAATCAATGGTGTTTTACCATTGCTGTCCCTTGAATCAATATCAATCCCAAGAGACAGTACTGCCTCAAGGGTATCAACGTTTCCACTCCGAGAGGCCGAGTGTAGTAAGTTGCAGCCGTCGTTTACAAATGATTGTTCACTCTTGTTGTCCATACTGTTTCCATTCTTTGGCTTAGAATCTTTGCCATCTTTTGAATTACTGTTTGAGCTTTCCGGTGTTGAGATGAGACGCTGCATGCTATAGACACAACAATAGCGCGAGATAAGGAAAGAAATACAGAAAATTAACTATTTCGTTTCAGGCAGTTGTTTGTTGTCAATTTACCTCTTTGACAGTGCTGGTTACCAGTTGTAACAAGCTACTGAACAATTCTATCAGTCAAATTGCCACTTCCAATTAAGGACTGTAATAAATGTAACCTACATCTTAATTTCATTTTGTCGAAGCTGGCAGTACACTGCTTGCATTCTTTTCAGATGTATATTAAGCAATCTTCTCTGAAGGAGTGGACTATCTACAAGGAGTTTGGCATTTAGTCGACAACATTATTAATGTTTAGCAGTCATCCACAAACTAGCAAAATTAGAGAGGTTACCAGTAACACGCGGCCCAAAACATAAAAACATAACATTTCAATGCAACGTGCCCAAAGAATTTACTATTTTCCCGCTAAGAGTAAAACTTTATCAAATCTACGCTTAAAGGTGTGCGTACTAACAAAGATGACAGGAATGAATTATCGTAGTTTTATCAAAATTGCTTTCCAAACCCAGTTTAAACTAATTGATAGTGTATGTTTGAAAATCAAGTCTTGTTACTATGCCGTTAGAAGGCGGCGGGTCTTGCGATACAAGAAAAAGGGGTAAATCTTCAGTGCAAAAAAAGAGAGCCTGGAACAGGCTAATGTCCGGATGAAGTCAGTAGAACTAACAATGTTCAAAAAATCAAGACATCTACATTTCAGCAATCCAATTTTCACGTTACATATTCTAATTAATTTAACGTGCTAAATGTACCAGACGGATGATACAAAAGGTGATGCCGGCAATCAAAAACAAGCAGTTTGAGATTGAATTGAAAGCAGCATTTCAAGGATAAATTTGGATTGCATTCAAAACATTTGATCCTTATGATAGACAGTTACAAAATTTAACATTTGATAATTCAGCATTTTGATAATTCAAAAACGTTTCCGCTGAGAGTCATTTAATACTAATCACTTTATTTAAGTCTCAAATGTATTTAGCCGAGCACGGATGCTCTACTAATTGGGGAGACTAAATCAAATCAACTCTAAATAAATCAAATGAAATCAAATGTTGGTTTTTGGGGAGAGGGTAAAACCGGAGTACCCGGCGAAAAACCTCTCGGAGGTTTCCACTTATGATGCCGAGTCCGGGAATCGAACCCAGGACACATTAGTGGAAGGCGAGCGCTCTCACCACTACGCCAACTCTGCTCCCCGCGGTTTTTTTCTAGCGAATTTGAAAATGATCTGTAACGTTTGAATGCAATCGAATAAAGGAAAAACCCAACACTGATTTTTAGCTTCTGGGTTCCAGACTTTCAGAAAAATATCAAAGTCCCTAAATACGAAAATTGCATTCAGTTATAGCTTTCAAAAGATGATTTAGACCTTCGAGTTAAGACTCGAGCGGAACATTCAGTAATTTACTTTCTTAGAAAATTAACGAAATATTCGAATCGCTAGTTCTATGAGTTTTAATTTGATATAGGGTTTATGGTATTTGGGCTGTAATCGGAAGCTACTATAACCCTTAGATTAGAGACAACCCTCAAAATAGGAATAAGGCATGCTAAAGTAAAATTTCTGACCATAATAGAGAAAAATATATATATATATCAGCTGATCCTTTGATGGCAGAGTACAGTGAGACTCTATAGACCGTAAGAACAATTGTTAATGTAAACTCGAGATGGTGTATTTTGGAAGGTACACGGACCTCCTTCTGAATCAATCAATCTATCAACCTGTGAAATTATTTTGAATTTCTGGCCTAAACAAAAAAAATCCTGCAGTATCATTCTGCAGTATCATTAGGCACAGTTTCGTTTTCAGCAATTTCTGGACTATTTCCTAACTTTCAGGCACGTGTCCAACAGAAGCCAACTGAAAGATTTGAGGCTGAAGTTCAATTTTGCCAACACTGAAATTACATTCAAACCACAGTTAGACAAAAGCTGTATCTCAGACAATGCTTTTAAGTAAGAGTGGGTTGCCCATGAATTCATTTTCAACGTTTTAATTGTAGAATTGATCAGCAATGTTCATAACTTAGGATCACATTAAAAACTAAATCAGTATCAGAAGGGGTCCCCAGTTGATCCCATATCATACGAACAGCTATATGAAACACAACAGCAAGTATCAAGTATGTTGGCTGTACACTATTCTTTTCATGACATTTAAGTCTGCTGTTCACGCTTAAGTGCATGCTCGAGACGAACGGCTCAAAAATGGAATTTGATGCGAGTTTATGGTGGAAGAATCTGTTGAAATCGCACCCGAAATTCGATCATCCGGTGTTTGCTCTCCACTTTTTATACTCTTTGGTTTCTGTTCTAAATATAAGTTCGATTTTTGGGAGGTTGAAAGTGTTTTTAGCAGCCGAAGTCGGCATTTTAGTCGATGGCTAGTCAAAAGAGACGTCGTGGCCCACCAGCAACGGGACGTTCTATGGAATCTCTGGAGGCACATAAGTTAAACCGGGCAATCTGGACAACCTCGTTCCCAGGGTCTCTCTTTCTGCCGCCCTTGTCGTTGAGGAGAAAAACCCTGGTTGCGGCTGGTCACGTGGCTCCCCAAATCTAGGAGCCGCTCAAATTCATTTGCAAGGGAGGGATGACAGTGCAATTAAGTATCACCATGACAAAACTTACTACCCCCGGTGCGGTGAAGATTGTCATCTTAGGCCACGTGACCAGCCGCAACCAGGGTCCTTCTCCTCAACGACAAGGGAGGCAGAGAGAGAGACCCTGGGAACGAGGTTGCGATCTGGAGTGGTATTAGAAGGAGAAGAAGACCGCTGACTGGTCTTTCTCTGGAGTCGCTAGATCTGAAAGTTGTGTGCGGCTCTCGAAGAGAATTTATCAGACGTAGACGTTCTTACAAGGAGGGGCATCCAACGACAAGTTTCGGTAGATATCTGTTCGGTGGAGGGTAATTCGCCTTGGCTTTCGGCGTCGATTAAAGAGTGCACTCGGATTTTCGTAACTAAAACGTGGCCTAAAAGATTCGCAATTGGGAAAACAAAGCCCGGTTCTGAGGTTTCAGAAAGGTCGTAATTGCTGTTTTTGTTAGTCAAAAACATCAGCTAGCATTTTCGGAAAGAAAATAGTTCCCTAGAAAGTTTGTGGAAAGTTTATTTCAGCTTGCATTTTCTCAAAGAAAGATTTTGTTCCCTAACATTTTCAGGCAATTAAAATTTCAGCTAAGGAATCCGAACAGATGAACTTTATCTAGCTTATGAAACATCACTTTAACCCGACTTCAAACACCATAACGTACTTAAAAATGCCAATTTTTTACAGCTTTTGGTTGATTTGGCTTGACTCCGATTTTGCGACGCATCTGCTTTCGCTGGAGATTTCAATGGTACAAAAGGTAGCTGTTTATGGGTGTCGGTAAAACGCCGACTCGGGGTCGGGGTCAGGGCCGGGGTGTTACGTTTTATTAAAAAAAAAAAAAAAAAAAAACATTACAAAAGTTATATTAAAAAATTAAAAATAAATAACTAAAAAATAAAACACAAACTGCGGTGATAAATATGACAATAAGACGTATTGTTGGAAAAAAAAATAAAACTATATCGTTTAACTTGACGTTTCGTATGTTTCGACAAGTGACCGTTAGGAATAAAAGTAACAAATGTAAGATAAGTAACTAATTGACAATAACCTTGACAGAAGCTAAAAATAATTTGTATATTTAGCTTTATCGTTATTAGTTTGCATTGGGCCCCAACCCCGTCCCCGGCCATGGTCACAGCCCCGGCCCCGAGTCGGCGTTTTACCGACACCCCGTTGTACGTGTCTTTTCATAACCAGTAACCACGTGTCCTCATCGAGGGCTTTTATTTGTTTTCATTATAATAATTTTATTTGTGGTGTGGTAAATTAAATAAATAAATAAACACTAAATCCAGACATCAACACGCCGGAACATTCGAGGAAGAGATCACTGTTTAGTGCTCGATGATTTACGGTGTGATTATTTACTTCGCTTGATACCGCGTACTGCAAAAACGGAAAGCCGATGAACCCCGTGGAATACAACTGAAGAAATTGCGATACAACTGCAACAATTATTTAATTCTGTTTTCAGGCCGAGGAAGACTTCTTTTAAATATTCGACTTGCTTTGCCTTTCACCGCCACTGAATACTGATGAGTTCGACCAGTTATTTCGATGAACTGCCAAGATGACGGAGAAAAGCGTAAGTTTGACCGTAAATATATTATAAACATTGTTGACATTACTTCTAATGGTTTTGTAACAGCACTGCCGTCACAATTTTCTACATTTATTTTGCAATAGTTGTTTTGAAATGTGACATGGTTCACAGTTCATAATTTGTGAAACTGTGCCATACCAGCCTGCGATTGTTTATGACAGAAACTGGGACCCAATTCGCTGGCTGATCTGCATGGAATAGGACCTTAGGGTGCATTCCTTTGGGGTGATCCGAGTTTGGATCAGTGATCCAAGATCTGTCTGGATCATGGTGCATCAAAGGAACTGGCGAATCCACTCTGGTCACGAATTCGCCGGTTCCTTTGATGCACCATGATCCAGACAGATCCAGACAGATCTTGGATCACTGATCCGAACTCGGATCACCCCAAAGGAACGCACCCTTAGAGTGCAGAAATTTGTGGGAGCTCCTTTATATAATAATTGCTCTATATAATAATTGCTTTTCCTCACGATAGCTGTCCGAAAGTTGTGTTTATACGGCATTTCCTGATTCCAATCTACCACGAGTCTGTTTAACACTGAAAATTTTGAGCGAAACGCCGCCAAGAGAACAGAAGCGAGTCGTAGGTATATATGACAGATCGATGGAGAACGCTGTTTACACAGGCTGAACCAAGTTAAAAAAAAAAAAAAGACTACCGGTAGGCAATAGGGTGGGCAATGCCCGGGGTCATGGCCTAGGCCACGTTTTGTCCACACCCTTCTTTTGCATGGTGTTTTGTACTCAGTCCGCGTTTTGTACCTAGTCCGCAGTCTTCAGTCCGCATTTTATACCCAGTCTGCAGTTCGGGTCTGCAGTCCACAGTCTGTGTTTTATACAGACCGTACGAGAACATATTTGTCTGACGATGTGATTATTTCTGTCAAAGTTAAAATTTAACAAGTACGGCTAATCCCTGATGATGCCATGGATCGGCAAAAGCTTGGATCGTAATTTTTAATTTTTTGACAGTAGCTACAGGCCTCATCTGAATCCTTTAAAGTTTTAACAAGTAAGCTTCAACAAAGGTTGCCTTAATGCCACAGATTGTTCTGAACAACAATTTTAACTCAACTATAGCCTTTTCTTGTGGGAACGAATTGAGACTGTTTATTTTATTTTAGTTGCTGTTATGTTATTTATCTTACATTAGTTGTTGGCAATATAAAGTACAAATCAAGCCATTTAATTGTTAAATGTTGTCTTACCTTCCTCTTTTGCAAGAGGGACCAAACGGATGTCATTTTTCAAACATGCTGCAAAGTACTGCACTGAAGACGCGAGACTTGGAAAAAGGTGATCCTGCAACGGGACATGAACAGAAACAATGTAACTTTAGGTAAATTACTTAGAAAAAAACTCGCAAGAAACTAATGAAAAAAAGCTCTTTTTTCTCACAAGCAGAGACAACTGAAAGCCAGTTCAGTACGATAATAACAACTTTCAAACTTAAGTCTGAATAAAGGGAAGTAAATTGGGCAAAATTTACTTGATGATTCGAGTAGTCCCTATCTGAGATAGAAAAAATAATGTTCTGAGACTTCGCAACTTTATGAATTAAGTTCTGTTTGGTACAAGTAAAATAAATGGAGACTTGAAGTAAAAATGCATCAAGCAGGCGTAGCCTATTCCAGGCTCTCAGATATTTGGGGCAAGCGTGTGCGAATGAGTAAAAAAATTTAGCGGGGAGGGTGGATTTTTCTCCATTGTTCTTAGCTCATTGTTTCATGTTTCGCCCTTCGCTCTACCCAAATATCTGAGAACCTGGAAGTCAGGCTATGTAGGAGTCTCTGAGAAACCCAAACACGTGGTCATCTAAACATTAATGAAACCAGTCAAGGCAATAACCAAACTGAATCATACTGTACTCTCCTGATCACGAGGATTCATAGCTGATGTATGAGCTCTTCACCAATAAGTTTAATGGTGGTATTGTTAATTCCCTAATGCAGGAACTAACCTCATATCCCTTAATTACGAACTTTCCAACCGATGAAGTATCAATTTGCTGGTGTTGATAACGGTCTTTGTCTCTGAAAACAAGAGTTAAATATGATGGTGATCCATCAGCACGCTATATTTATGATGGGTTTACATGATTTTCAAAGTGACTCTCTACTCTTGTAATAATTATAAACATGTTATATCAGATGGAGCTGCCAAAATGGACTACCAAGTAAATGAATGTTTTGCGTGATTTGGATTAGGAGACCTCTACTCCTGCCATAACATATACATCATGGGGAAGCCGAAATCAATTCCCATATTTCTGTCCACAATAACAGCGAATAAAGACAGCTAGGATAAACTCTAAGCAAGTTCTTATTTTAAGTAGGCAGGCAAATTTAAAGCACTTTGAATTAAAAGCATTTGAATGCATTGCAGTGGAACCTCCCTTTGCGACCACCTCTTGTAAGTGACCATCTCTAGTAAAGAACCACTTTAATTTGTAAAATACAATAATTTTCCCAGTCAAACCACTATGACTGGAACCTTTTGTAGGCAACCACCTACTGCACACAACTGCAACCCCTTTTAGAGCTGAACTGACGGTTTGATATTTTCTATTCTTTCATCTTGAGAACATATGCATGAGTTTGCCAATTATATTTGTAATCTTAAAACAGACGACATAAAACGTCTTATAATTGAAGGGCTCAGTGGAAGAAGGGCGTAAGTGACGATTTTGGCAGTTTTTCTGATGTCATCCAGATGAGCTGAATTTGTTTTTTGCATGTGGCCTTTGATACAATAGAAAAACATTGCTCCTTTTTTCTTTTTTTTTTTTTTTTTGCTGTTTGGGTTCAGTTTTCGAGAAAACACGGGCCAAAAAACGCATTCAACATGTCACTTGGCATAGTTTTTCACCAAGCCCTTCATTTGAAAACTAAGCGCCAAATCTGACTTAAGACAACGCGGAACGTCTGTGCTCAATTAGACATAATGCGCCATATGGCTTTTTGACTCATAAACAGCACAAAAGATGCCTAGCTGCCTTAAAAATAGCAAGCACCGTCGTGCAGGGGGAAGGGCTGGGGGAGGCTAAAGCCCCCCCCCCCCCCCCCTACTTTTCAACAGTAAAAAGCAAATAATACTAAAAACAATCGACGTTAGTTTTCTATTTAATGTTTTACAGAAAACTGATTATTCTTGTTTTGAAACACCTCTTTTTTTGTTGCTGAAAGTATAAGTTTCACAGACACCATGTTAGTTTTAAATGCATTTCCAGCCATTTCAGAGGATTTTTAATTTAAAATTTTTCTGGGGGAGAGCATTCCCCCAGCCCCCCACCCCACCTCCCCTAGTTGACTCACGCTAACGTGTTCGAAGTGAGCCCTACCTACCGAAACCTACCTTCAAACCTGGCATTTTGGCGCATTCGTAGAAATCGGTGTAACCTGCGATCAGGCTCTATTTTCATTTCGATGGCAAACCTTTCCCGTGGGAAAGGCGAAACGAAAAGTAGCGATCACCCACATCAGAGGACATAAGAGCGATGCTTCAATTGGGCCTGATCGCAGGTTAAAATCGGTGGGTGTTCACAGGATTTTGAAAAGATGAGTGATGAGTTAGTTACCATATTTCTCCGATCTTTTACGTTGTAACAACTTTTGTTCTTTCAGCCGATAGATCGCTTTTTCGCCTTCTGGTGTTAAGTAAAGTAATATGGATGTGATTTGAACCGTCTAAAATTTCCCAATTTTGCTTGGTGTGGAAGCTTATGCATCTCAACGCAATCTGATTTTCTGTTTTCTTTCTTCTCTATGTTTAGTACTCGACAACATGAGAGCTGTTAAGATCAGTTCAAAATGCAAGTAGGAATTTGAGTAAAGCAGTGGTTGTTGATTCGCTGCTATTTGGCACGCCTGTGGCCAAGAGGAACCAACAGTTGCCAATGTTCCTTACATCTCATTGGTTGAGTGTGAGCAGTGTCTTGAATGGTACCATAACCAGTGTGTAAATTCACCCACAACTGAATTCTGGCGGTGCCCATTCTGTATCATGGAAGACGCCATTTGAAAGTAAAACGATTTCATTTATCTTCATCATTGAACAAGTTGCCACTTATATTAAAGTCTCTTAAACAAATTTAATTCTTTAATCTTTAATCAGTATACTCCTAAGACAGGATAACTACACTAGGAGTTTCAAAGCAAAAGTGAATAAATAAAAAAATAAATATATACATATGTACATATAAATGTATGAACACGCGATGAAATTAACCTTTTAAAATTAACCATTTAAAATAATATAATTACGATAAAAATAGACAATACAATATAATAACCTTCATGCTTGAGATTACTGCTTTAAATTCACCTAGTGAATCAGGAATTAAAGACAAAGGTAAACTGTTCCAAGTTCTTATAGTTACAACTAAGTTAAGAAAATGTACAATAAAAACTTACATGACTTCATTGTAATCTCTCCCGTGCAGAGAAGTTTTGAAAATGTTTAAACTAGGCTGGTGTCTGATCTTTAAGGCGACCCTGTTCCACAGAACAGATCCCCTGTAATGTAGGCTACCTTTTGCATATTCAGTTCTCGGCCTAGGAATGTAGTAATTTGATTCAGAGTTTCTCAGATTATGTGTATGAACGGTTACGATGTTGTTAAAGATTTGCTTTAGATACAATGGGGAAAGATATTTTGAATTTTGTACATAAGTACAGCCAGCTGTTTTAATCTAAAGTTTTCTAATCTTTCCCAGCCAAGCCCATCCAACAAGTCACTTGAGCGCATCTCATAGTCGGAAAGGGTGACAATCCTGACGGCCCTATTTTGTAGTTTTTGAAGTTTGTCGGATAAGCTCTTGCCAATAATGCCTCAGACAGGGCTAAGTAGGGTAGTGGGCAGTGTTCCGTGTTAGTGACTCAGAAAAATGAGGTCTGTTATAATTTTTCACCACCCATTTCAGAGAAAACACATGATCGTTAAATATTTATCATCCACCATTTGTCGCAAATCGTTCTGAGTGGGTTCCCAATACCACTAAAAAATTACAAAGTCTGGCCATTATCTGTCCCACAACTGAGCTAGTGAGGGGCTTGGGTCTATTCTCGACTGAAGTCACAAACTGATTTACATTAATTATGTCTAATAGAGAATAGACATATGCCCCTTCTGACCTGGTCATTTACCCATTGACACTCCTTTTTTTTTGTATGTTTTGAAGTCAATAAAAAAAGTTTAAGGCGAACTGTTATTGTATCTGGTGCAAAGATTTATTTCAACAAAAATATTTTGGTGTTAGGTACACTTTAAAAGAACAAATGAATTGACCTAACACAGGAAAAAAATTAATGCCAAGTAATTTCAGAAACTGAGTTCTGCTGTCATTAGAAGTCTTACTTCTAACATTAATATATTACTTCAGGCTGTAGGCCATAAGTCCCCATTTTCATTTGAGAAAACAGAAGATTTGTATCCTTTGTAAACAATGTCAGCTTTAGAGGCATTTATCTGCTTATCTTCTCAGGTCACCCTACACTAACAACACATACCATACAAACAATAACCAATATTTTGTAATTCAACTGTTCCACATATTCCTGATGTACTCATCTTTCTGATTACACCTACCCTTGTTCATCCAATATTCTATAAGGTCATCGTAAACCTTTGTTTCAGGCAGACTGTCATGATCATAACGCCAACACACACTACACAAATCATTCCAAGTGGCTATTCTGTATTTTTTCCTCCATTCAAAGTATTCATTATAAGCGGTATTGTTTTTGTCCAGATACTGAAGATACTCCGCCAGCTCTTTAACAGTTTTGAAGTCCATAACATTGATATATGACCCAGGAATAGCCAGCTTGGAGTAGTTAGCACCTCCCATCACAACCGGAACCACATCCCCATCGTCTATTAAACACAAATATCATATTAGTTCATTATATTTTTAAAGCACTAAAGCATTTAAGCATGTTGGGTGGAGGGCTGTTAACCTTGTCCAGCCAAAATGCTTCAATGTCATTATAAACCTTAACTTCCAGTAGATTATTAGGATATTTAATCACCTGCAGATAATTATGACACAATAATACTATACCACCAGTCATTCTGTATTTAAGTCTTCACCTAAAATATTCCTTATTAAGCGGTGTTATTTTTATTTAAACAATTTTTTTTTTGGCATTTGCTCTAAGAGCACATAGTACCCATCAAGAGAGCTAATGCCGTTTACATTATTATTGAAGTCCATTTTGCACAGATACTTAATATACCCTGCCAATTCCTTGACAGTTTTGAAGTCCATAACATTGATATATTGACCCAGGAATAGCCAGCTTGGTGTAGTTAGCACCTCCCATCACAATTACAACTACATCATCATCATCTAAACACAAAAGTCAATTATGTAAGTATAAATATATCAAACTTTTCTATTCACAATAGTCCAGTTTCAAGTTTGGCATGACCACTGAATAAAAGCACTGAGAACGCATTTGTACAGGGTTAGCCTCGACATAAAGTAAAATCTTCACAAATACTGGCGGGAAGGTGCCACAAATTTGAAAATTAAACAAGTCTCGCTGGAATTTGCAAACATTTTAATCAATCAATCGATCAATCTTTACTTTGTTTTACTTTGGGTTGAGGCTATAACTCTGTACAAATGCGTTCTGAGTACTTTTCTTCAGCAGCCATCATGGTGAACTCAAAACTGGATAATAGTAAGTTTACTAAAAAATAACCTGCATTAATCTGAAAGTCACTGAATGGATGTAGTTTTTTGGCCTGCTTGAATTTGTGGTATAGTTTATATCCATGCATGCTAAGGATAAAAACAAGGTGAACTTTTGGCTCAGCCAGCTCAAAATCTGATGAGTGTGTGGCAGGTCAAGGATGCAACTGCAGCTGTACCATTGCCAAATCAGGTTTTATTCTCAAGCCACAAGTCACATCCTTTCTTTACATTTAACAACTATCAGCAATACAAAAAAAATAATAGGAGTGTGTTTAGCTCCTTAAATTGTAAAATTTCAGCTATGGCCAGCTCCAGACCCCACACTTCCCCCATTTTATTTCATTTTTACTTTTATTATTTTGTTAAAATCAGCATCAATCTTCACGTCTGGATGATTGAAAATTAAATGGCTCACTTTTTGTGGACTGCAAAGCTGATGGGATCTCACCTATTTGAGGCGGCATCCCACCTGGGACTGAACCGGGATCCCAGGTGGGATTGGCGAGATCCCACCTCATAATATTACCTGGGCCATACTGGTTATAACTCTCTACAGGTAAAACTTTAACAGAAATTTGCTAGGTTTCCTTTAGTAACTTGTGCTCTATGGGGACGGTATTTATAAATTAAGGGTGACTTAACTGAGGACATTTTAACTATTGCAATTGTATTGCAATAGGTCACATGGATTTTGTGATAGTATTGCAATAGTGCAAGTACTATTGCAATAGTATTGCAATAGTTTTCAGGAATGTCTGTATTTACTTAATGCCTTATACTTTAAGAACTAACTAAGAAGTAGTGGCCAATACAGGTGGAACACAATGCAGTGGAATTAAAAAAAATTGTGGAGAAATGAACTAAAACCTTTGTAACACTCTAACATTCCAGGAACATTAGAGTAGACCCTGGGAACAAGGATGGCCTGACCCTAATAGCGGCAGGTTCAAGAATCAAGATGCTAAAACAATCTTGGTGCAGTAGGTGGACTGTTTTCAGAAGTAAAAAATGTCAAAGGAACAAATTTGAATTCTGTTTTTTGACCATCGAGACAATTTTGCAAGCAAAATGACAAGTTTGATTCCAAACAACATCTTCCACAAAATAATAACTATAACGAAACAACAAATTTGTTTTTCCCATGGGCAACTGCAATAGTAATTCTTTAGAAGAACAAAGCTGGTATTTACATTTCTCCTTTAATTGAACTAGATTGCAGATATAGGACGGCGCAAGTTGATATATTGCTTTCAACGTTAAAACTAGGATTTTAAACTCGATACGGTAGGTAACGGGTAGCCAACGCAAAGAAAATAAGATGAGTGTAATATGATTAAACCTCGGTGTTGAGCATACAAGCCGGGCAGCACTATTTTGAATGCGTTGTAACTTACTCATGTGTACTGCGGGAACTTTATTATGAAGACTACTACAGTAATGTCAGTAATCTAAGCGGCCTATAACAATGGAGTGAACAAGCGTTTGTGTGGCATCATTGGTGAGGTACTTTCTGATCCACCTTATATTGTAAATATGAAAAGATGCAGCTTTACATATGTTATTAATGTGTGGTATCATACTCAGGTTCTGGTCAAACCATGATCCCAAGTTCCTCACTGAAGTTACGGGAGCTATAATGCTCTCACCAACACTAAGACCATCAATGTTCACTTAAGCCAGTTGCTTTCTGGTCCTTATCATCATAAACTCTGTCTTACTATCATTCAGGGATAGTTTGTCCTTAATCATCCATGATTGTATAGCCTGTATGCATTGCTCCATTGCCTCAACTGCATTGTTTTTCAAACAAGCCAAGTCAGCATTGAATGATAGATACTGCTGAGTATCGTCTGCATATGCATGTGATTGTGGTAGATAGCTCTTAATAACCTCAAAAAGCTTACTCGCATCCATAGTAAACAGCAGTGGACCTACAATCTTTGCCAAATTTAATTGGGAAGGTTTGACAATCGCAAGGAATAAAGTGTATGCTGTCCTTGACTACCTGAACTGTTCATTGGTGTGGATATTTTCTCCTTTCTCCTCCGCCCAGTTCAATGTTGGATGTTTAGTGGATAAAAAAAAGCAGGAAAATTGTCTGTTTTGATTCAACATTGACCCAACATTGAAAAGGGGAGAGGGGGGACACAAAAACAGGATGAATTATTTCAACCCTCCCAAGAGATTTGTCGAAGATTGTAGGCATGATCCTTGAGGAATGCCGCATTGGAAATTGAACTTCTTCGATAAATTTTGGTTGAAAGACACGCGCTGCAATCTGTTGAGAAGGTAGGATGTAAACCACTGCAATGCCAATCCCCTGACTCCAAAGCTCATACTGTGGCGATTCAATAACACTTCATGGTCAACTGTGTCAAACACTGCACTCAAATCCAGTAACACAAGAAGGGTCACACACTGAGAATCCAAGTTCATTGGGACGTTATTTTGCACTTTTAAAAGTGGAGTCTCAGTGCTGTCAGTGACACTTACGATACGCTGACTGGAATGGAGGGTATAAGCCATGTGATGTCCAATGCACATGCATTTGATTGAAGATGGCACATTCCGTTAATTTTGAAATGTACTGCAAATTAGACACAGGTCTTAAGTTTGTAAACTCTGAGAGCATGTCAGACTTTTTGAGCAGAGGGGAAACTAACGCCTCCTTCCAGCAATCAGGAAATTCCCCAGATGTAAGGAAACAGTTAATTATGCGCGTAATGACCGAAAGTAGAACATCAAGACAGGAGACCACAAGCAACGTTGCAGGAGCTGGATCAAGTGGACAAGATTTTTTTGCAGATTGTCGGACAAGCTTCAGGACTTCATCCTCACTGAGAGGGTGGAAAGCATACAGTGCTTTTTCCGAGCCAACCTCTGGATCCTCAGATAGACCATGTTTGTATGAGAGTTAACGGCCTTGTCAATATCCGAATGGATGGATTCTATTTTGTGGATAAAATACTTTCCAATGTCATTCACAAGAACAGATTTATTCACATAGTCAGGAAAAGATGGCAATTCCTTCTTAGCCAGCAGCTTCTTTGCTGCCCTAAATAACTTCCCTTGATCCATGCTATTCTCTGCAATAAAGTTAGTATAGAAGTCCTTTTTGCAGCATTCATCATGTAAGTTACATGATTTCTCTGCAATTTAAAAGCATGAAGGTCTTCTTGTCGGCCAGTTTTCCACCACCGCCATTCTGCTTTTTCTTCTTTTCTTTAGCAGCCCCTATTTCAGCAGTGTACCAGGGAACGTTAACAGAAGGGCGTGCCTTCACAGTCTTCAGGGCTTCTGATAGGTCATGGAAAAAAAGTTCAATTTTGCGGGATTTTCAGGGGCAAATTCGCAGGAAAAAAGCGAAAATTTGTGGGAAAATTGGCTGATTTTGCTGGATTTTAGCAGAAAAAAGTCAAGATTCGCTGAAAATCAGCCAATTTCCCGGGATTTTAGTGAAAAATATCAAATTTTTAGGGGATTTTCAGAGGCAAACTCGCGGGAAAATCTCCGATTTCACAGGAAAACTCGAGAGCAAACTTCGTGGAGAAACAATCAGCTAATTTTGTTGTAATTTTTTTGGCAAATTTCGCTAAAATCGATCAATTTGGCGTTGATATGACCAGCGTTGTTTAACATGTTTTTAACAGAGATAATCATTTGCTCTTTCAACAACAATGCGCTCAAGAAATGCACCAATAGCAAGGCACCATTAATCTAAGAACGCCTGGTAGTTAAATTGGGACGTTGTGTACTCGTTTGCTCATTGCAGTGACAAAGTTTCAAGATAAATTTGGACATTTGTGGTGAATAAAACAGGTCTAATAGCCAAAATAAATATCAAATACGTTTTATTGACATGTATTTGGTAATATCTCTGGCGGATTTTGCGGATTTAAAGTCATTCTTAAACGACTCCATGTCTATTGATCGATATTTCCTATAAGTAACCAGCTTTTCCACTGCTGGAGGTTTGTCTAGAATCAACCTGCAGCAGACTGACGCATGATCTGAAATAAACCAGTCAACTTTAGGTGGAGCTGCTAGAACAATCTCAGAGCAATGGGTGATTAAAAGGTTGAGGGTGTGGCCCTCCGTGTGGGTGCTGCCCTTCACATGCTGTTGAAGCCCAAAAATGATTCAAGCAAATCTGCAACTTTTATGACATCAGAGTCACGCGTATTATTGACATGGTTGTTAAACTCTCCAGCGAATAAAATTTGCTCTTTAGACAGAAGAACTGATTTGAGATAATCTGAAAATTCCCTAGAGAAGACAGTTGTTTGGGACCTTGCGTTTATCAGAGTACGGTGGTCGATAGATTATAAACAAGTGAATACATTTACTGACTGTAGTCACAGTCCACTCAGAGAATTCAAAGGACCTCTTCACACCCGCTTCAACTTTCTTAACACAAAAGGAGTCACAGTAGATGAGACCCGTACCGCCACCACACCGACCCTCCCATGGGTGGTCTAAGAAATTATATCCGTCCGGGTTCAGCCCCACTCTTACAGCAGCAGCATCTTCCATAAGCCAAGTTTCCATTATTACAAAAAGGTCAGCTTTGCAATCACATAGGTAGTCCATAAGCACCGCTGGCTTATTCCACACTGACTTGGCATTTAATAAGCACAGGGACAGAGGACCCAGCCCCCAAGGACTTTTAAATACACAGGGCATCCAGGACATTGTATCATCAGAGAGTCAAGTGACAATTAAAAAAAAAAGAGTTGCCAGGATCACTCTGGCCCACAAGAAGAATTTTATGGTCGAAAAGCTGTGACTATCAAGTGTCAAGATTGAAACTTTTCAAACTTAAAGCCACATTAAATGACATTTTGTCTACAATTAAATAATATATTATGAAAGGTGTTCGTTATCATGGTTTCAAATGATAGCTGAGTTAATCTTTTGTCTCACAATTGAGTCACAAAGATGTGGATCGTGACGTTTCGACCGCTATACTGCTGGTCTTCATCAGGCAATGGTGTCAACTGGCTGCATGTGAGTATAAGAAGCACCGTGGCTGGTGGTGATTGGTGCGTTTCGATCCTCACCTAGGCTGTTGTTCTCTTTTCAGTCAAATTTAGTTTCAGTAAAGCTCAAACTTATATACAGTGTAGTAACATGTCATCTGTTTATCATCTTTTTGCCAACCTTTCCATTTATACTTAAATATGCAGAAATCCCTGATTCTGTAGCTCTGTATAATGTAAACAATCTTAAGTAAGTAAGTAATTTAATTTAAACATATATCCCAGTTTCACATGAGCTTAAGGCCACCGCACACGCAAGGAAACAGCTGAGCAAAATACCTCACGAGGCAGATGGCTCAGCCGTTTCCTCTTGTGTGCAGTGAAATTTTGTTGAGAAATTCGCATTGCGAGGCTGTAAGATCAATATCAAACATGTTTGATATTATCCTCATGGCCTCGCGAGGCAAAAACAGGAGCAAACGGCTGAGCTAACTGCCTCGTGAGGCATTTTGCTCAGCTGTTTCCTCACGTGTGCGGCGGGCTTAAGGCTCGTTTAAATGCAAATTAATGTGATATCAAGAAATTACAGTGTTAAGGTCATCATAAAAAGGCAAGCAGCCCAGTGTGGAGCATAACCGCTCTTCCTAAGGTACAAAAATTCAAACGAACACCAATATAAATAAGTGAACTTCAACTTATTAACTAAAGGAAATCTTACCAAGATGTCCCAGTACTTTTCAGTGATGTAGTCCTCGCATAACGCATTTTCAAATGCAAGGTAGAATTTGTACTTTCTAACACAATCGTTTGTCGTTTTCCGAGAACAAGATTGTGTTTGGCCAAATATTCTGGAACAAGCTCCATACACGTCAATTTTGATGAACTTTTTCAGCTCACGGACGAAAGATAGTCGCACTTGAGGTCCACAGTTACTAACCATCCAAGCAACAAGTTCTGATTTTCCTTGAGTATAATCTGTCATGGTGGCCATTTCATTCTTCTTGATATTTTCTTCAGTGAGTTGCTCATAATTCCCATACGGTGACCAAAAGTCTGAATCAGCCCTGTAAGTCCATGTCAAGTTGAACAAGCCGTTGAATGGTGTTGGGTTAGGAGTTGCATTCGGACTTTCCCATAATGCGTACACCCAGCGCTGAGAAGTAGGTCTGCTCTTCAATAATGACTTCAGTTTGTACACACTCGGCATGTCCCTGGCATGGAAAACAACTAGGTCGCTTTCAGAAAACCACGATTTGTCTGACGTAATTTCAAAACGATCCAACGAGCATTGCCGTTTTATGGGATGATACACGATACATTCACCTCCTTGCTTTCTAACCCAATTTGAAGCACCGAAAAATGTAGTATAGAGGAGAACCTTCACTACCGACTCATCTCGCCTTTCCATTCCAGGGTTATTCGGCCTGACCGCAGGAATAAATTCGGTTCTTGTAACATCATACTTTAGCTGAAATCCAATTAGAAGGAAAATAACACAGATGGATATGAAGAAAGCGAAGCAAGTTGGCCTTGCCTCCATTTTGAAGAACCCACCATGCCAGTCAAAATTTCCGTCTCGCTGGATGATGGGAGGAAGAGAGAGAACCCTGGGAACGAGTAATCCCGAATCCGCTAGTCGAGTTGAAAAAAGAGTCCTGGGACGGCGGGTTTCTTTTGCAGGTCACGGGTCACAGGTCACGGGTCACGGGTCACAGGTCACAGGTCATTTTCTCCTAGAATTATACCACAAGAGTTACTTGCAATTAATGTTGCAACTAACCACTTAAACTAGAACGTCGTCCTGTGCGCGAAAAGTTAAAGGTTTCGCTTCACTATGGCTTCTTTTAGAGATGCGAGAAACTTGTTAACGGCGCCGCTGTGCGATGATTTGATTTCAGAAGAAAAGTATTTTGTATAACATCGTGCTTTTCAGTGCACTCCATGATATTTGACCTATAACAAATTGAAATTAAATGAAGTTAGCTAGATAAAACATCTCAAATAAATTGAGCTTTTCATGTACAAGGTTACCTAAATAATCCTGTCAGCTTTGTTTTGAAAATCGGGTAAATTTCCGGGAAAAGCAGAGGCAAATGCAATGAAAAGAATAGGTACATTTACCCATTTTTAGCAACGACGGGAACTTCGCTTCCAGCATTCGCCATAGTCGCTGTCGCTGCGAATTTGCATTTTTGCACTGGATCTAATATCGCTGGTTTAGAATATAATCCAGATTAGCCTTGGAGAGACACGGATTTCAAAGGTAAAATTGAAAAACAAACTCGCGTTCTCGAGACACCGCCAAAATTGTGGGAATGACTGCCGCGACGTTAGATGGACGGCAGAGCATTACGCGAATTGCGGTCAACAAGGCCATCTTGACTTCGGGTTGATTGCCGTCCAGGGTTGCTTTAACTCCGTAATTAAAGGTTTAAATGGTCAGTTGTCACATTAATTGAAAGTCACTCTTGTGGTATAATTGTCGGAAAAATTGACCTGTGACCCGTGACCTGTGACCTGTGACCTGCAAAAGAAACCCGCCGGTCCTGGGAACCTTATTTATTTGTAGAAAAGAAAAATTATAACCACTGGCAGGAGCCCATGAGTTCCTGCCACTGGATAGGATTTGAACCAAGAGGTTCCGATACTAGGAGCGGCTTCTAACCACTAGACCACTGAAGAACGAGATACCGGTTGAATTTACATTTAGATATTTATTAGCGTCTCCCGTAGAGTATCACCGATCTACAGTGATTAGACCTAAGCGCTGATTTTGGAAGGGTTAGCTTTGTGTTGATGTTTGATGACAAACCTATTCTATCGACTGTCTAAAATTGTTTCTTAACGAGCCATTATACAGATTTACAGCAGGATTTGGGACAAGCGCATTAATTCGATCTATTATGTTTAAAAACTTAAGTTTCTGCAACCAGTAGCGTAGTGGTCGAGTGGTTAAGGGAGGGATTAAGGGAGTCTTCCACTCAAGACCACCTTTTTCTCCAAAATCAAACTAACTCAGTAGAAATTACCATCATGCAACTTGTTGCCATGAATGATGACAAACGCAACGATGAATGAGTCTCTTGTTGCCATAGCAACAGAACAAGCTTCTGTCAAATATCTTTAATAGTGCTTCCTCAGTAAGAATAATTGAGCAGAAACACTTAGTCAGTGAGGCAAGAAACAATTTAGTTCAGGTGTATGAGAAAGCTTCTAAGCGATTAAATATGTTAAAATTTGTCACATACAAACTTGACCGTTCCAT
>JAEMWC010001004.1:157500-217500 GCA_016490735.1 Pachyseris speciosa | reverse complement strand
CAGAGAGTAAACATTACAAAACAGCTCTTCTGCTTTCAAATTAAAGAGGAAGTTTGAGGAAAAAAGTCAAACAATAGCTCTCCCAGCTCCCTTTTTATCAGCAACCTCAACCAAGCAGCCAAACAGCAAGAATCTGCCCCCGTTGCATCCTGGGAGGTTCCTCATATCTTTGAGTGGGAAAGGCTCTTCCAAAACAATTTACCAGACCAGGCTTCAATCCTACACCAAAAGTTGTTCGGGCACCTTCAGCATTCAATGAAACTTCCGCCAGTGAAGATTGGAGCCCGGTGAGACAAGGCAAATCTGCTTTTAGGCCCCCTGTCCACGAATAACAAACTGTCGGCAGATTCAAGCGAGCGTTCGAACAAAGTTTGTTGTATTCGCAGTGCCAATAAGCGGTTCTTTGGAATTGGCAAGGTTTAAGCCTTCTCAGCCCTTGATGATGAGCTCCGGCACCAGCAAATGACCCAAAACACAATAATTTAGGGCAATTTTGACCATTCCAAGGTAAATTCTGCAAATGATTCAGCCGACCAGAGAGTGAGTTGAAATGAGCCGAGTATGGCCACGTGACCAGCAGTCAGGTGACAAGATACATGCATAATGATACCCAGTCCTCCATCAAATCTTTGGAGAAATAAGAGTTTTAATACCAACCCTGCCACCCCCCCCCCCCCCCCAACTCACTTTTAGCAAAAAACTCATGGTTTCTTCATATGCTCTTCAGTGGAAGACCACCTTAATAAGCGAGCTGTCGCAGGTTCGAGTCCATCGATCCTGTCAGAGGTCACGATGATTTCTGAGCGACCTGATAAGTTCAGCGCGATTTGACAATTCAGGATGATAGCGAATTCCAGTGTGGGAACGGGTTGACCCGCGCGTACAGGCAAGAGATAAACGTCTGCTTGGGAGGCTTGTCACCAATCTGTTCTTGATGTGGATACTGTGTCCCTCTTTATCCTCACATTAGACGAGAGTGACGGCGGGAGGAGCTCTGGGCAACTCTACGCAAGCCTCCAGCTCTGATTGGTTATCAGTTGAAACAATGAAATTACTTCTGATTGGCCACCTCACGTGAAAAACTGAACTTGCAGTGCGCCTGTTACTACTGTGAAGCGAACTAGCTTGCTTCGAAAAAAGATAAGTGAAATTCCGAAAACGTTCCTTGAACAAACAACAGCTTCAATAATTGATTTCTGCTCTAACCGGCCTTCAAGCGAAATTTAGTCTTTACGACCTTTTGCTAAGGCATACTGCAAGGCTAGGATTTTTCAAACAGTGAGGCCATTTTGGTTTGAAAACTCAAGCATGCGATCTGAGACCTTAATAGCTAGATTTTGGCTACGCTTGCGTAGAGTTGCCCAGAGCTCTTTCCGCTGTCACGTCCGTTAGACATGCGCAAACGCTATCTTGTTGTGCGCCACATAAAGAGGACTAAAGATAAACTGCTTAGGGTTAAAGTAATAAGCAAAGGACCGCCAACGATAATGCTGTAAGTTAACGTAGGATCTGCAAGAGATCTAATCAGCCAAAAAATAAATCGGAATATACACGTAACAAGCAAGCCTGATACTACGTGAGATAAGTTGACTTTGCGAGACACCAACATGACCGCGTTGCCACACCACGTAGCCCGGATAGCAAGGAATTCAAGTGTCACGATGGCGTCTCGCAAAGAAAAATGTAGATTGGCCAATACCAATCTTAACATTAAACAAATGGACAAAACCATGCTAAAAACACACAGCATATCGGATCTGTAAAGATGTGGTCGGATGGCAAGAGAGTCCAAGGTACGGAACTTGATATCGTGAGCGGGTTCATTCACAGGGTGCAGAGAAGTTCTGTTCGATCGTGCACGACAAAGTCTCACCTCGTTAATTCCAAAATATGTTTACTTTGTACGATAAAGATTGTCGAAATGAAATCCTTCTGATTTGTGAATGTTTTCTGCTTCCATATCCTTCTATATCCCCGATCTTGTCTCTCTCGTACGGCTTTCCGCCCTGTTTACTAGCATATCAGCAAATCGGAAAGCGAAGCTTTCAACGAGGCACAAAGTGCCGAGTAAAAGAAGAGTCTTCTTATACTGTAAGCCAACCTTTTGTAACCGTGCGCGCCCACAGTACTTTGGTACGCGGTACATGCAAATAAACATTGCTGAAACCGTACCAGAAAGAGACAAGATCGGGGGATGTAGAAGGATTTGGAAGCAGAAAACATTCACAAATCAGAAGGATTTCATTTCGACAATCTTTATCGTACAAAGTAAACATATTTTGGAATTAACAAGGTGAGACTTTGTCGTGCACGATCGAACAGAACTTCTCTGCACCCTGTGGTTCATTGTGCAATTTATTGGCGCTCGCATTGAAGCTGGCGTCTTTTAAATCTGCTACACCATGCCGACGAGTCCCAATAAGGACGAAACAGCTGTCCATGGTTGTAGCCCTACTTTATCGAGCCTCGGTCATGTTGGTGTCTCGCAAAGTCAACTTTTTTCATGTAGTATCAGCCTTGCTTGTTACATGTATATTCTGCTTAGGGTTAATATCAGCAAATTTACAGAAATGTCAAAGTTCTTAACAGCAAATTTTATTAGTGTCAACACTAACACTAACAACTATAAGAACGAAACTAAACATTTAAACTCGTGTTGTACACAGGTTTTTCATTTATTGTACTGACTGCCATTCATAATACGTCACAGAAAACTAACTTCTTTGCCGTATAAAGACCTAAATATTCTATAGTATCATAAAAACTACTTTTCTCAAAAAGCATATGCTGACCTAAATATTCTATAATATCATAAAAAAAACTACTTTTTCTCAAAAAAAGATATGCTCTTGTAGTCCTGAAATATAAATGTGAAATCTAGAAAAGCGGCTCATCGTAGAGGCAACAATATGTCCTTGAACATACAAGATAAGCTAGAAATAAGCAACTGTGGGATTAATATATCTGAAATAAATGAGAACAATTCTCTGCACAAATTCTTCAATTTTTACACGCCATTCACACGGCGTTTTTAAACATTTTGCTTGAGGCTTAACGTTACATACTGTTTTCACTATTTATTATACAAAATCCTTTCTACTCCTGCAAAAAATAGAAAAAGACTTTACAAAAATCTAAAATGCAAATGACCTTATAAAATTCACACGCTGAAATCTGGAATATCAGTAGCGGTTATAAGGAAAATCATTGAAATTTCCGCCCTTGAAGATACAAACTTGTCTAGAAACTACTACACTGAAATATGTAATTTCTGACGCTTGAATGATTGGAATGAATTAGTCAGAAATTAATATTCTGACGGCACGATGGAGAGGCTCGCAGTGTATCTTGGGAGTGTTAGGACTATTTAACGGTTTTGGCGGGTGACTTAAGTCATTCTAGGTCGGTCAGTCTCCCTGTCCGTTCATTTTTATTTATTTTGTTAGTATATTGGTTAAGACTTTTTCTATCGTGTGTAACGTTCATTTGTACCCTTTCCTCGGGGTCCTATGCTACTACATTAGATGAGGAATACGTTTCCACATATTTTTTGGCCACGTCTAAAGGGTGGTTTTTTAGTGGTTTTTCGTGTCTGGCGTAGCACATCTTCTCATAGATTGTTATTTCTACAGTTGATTTTTGTATATCTCTCAGTTGTGATCAGGATTGCCTTGCACTTGTACGACTGGCTGGCTCATCCTAATAAACTTTCACTTTGAAGCTTGTTGTAGTGTAGTCGGAATGTTTTCGCAAAGTACAAGTCCAGAATACACTGAATTCAAAAGCTACTACAATTTGAAAACTTCTATTCGAAGATATCAGATTTGCACGATTCTCGCAAGTAAATTTATCTGCTCAAAACCTATACAATCCTGAAGAATGTGAATAGCCAATCGTTCTAATCATTTATCAAGTGTGTGTGGAGACATTATTATAATTTATCTAAAACAAGCCGGACTTGCCAACTAGAATAAAAATTTCGCCGGAGTTTTGATTCCCGTTCTTACAATTCAGGAGGTTTGCCGGAATCGGATCTTTAATTTAGAAAATTAGTCTCGTATTTTTGGCGACATTTTTGTGGCTTCCTTAAGCAGTGGCTGTAATCAGAAATGTCAAACTCACTGAACTGAAGCTGAAATTAATTCCACAGTAGACAAACTGAAACAGTGATATTTGAAATAGCTTGTCTATCATCAAATTCGGGAATTACAGTCAGTAAAGCAATTGGATATAATTTGTTTTCTTCTTTTAAAATTTCTGAAAACATTTTGCGGCAGAAATTATGTGCAGCAATAAGTAACATTTTGTTGGCAATTTTCTCCTGAAGTAAAATTGCTTTTACTCCGAATAACTTTTTTTGGCAATGACTAATCTGCGAATTCATTTATTCTGCGAAAACATTTACTTATTGATCTCGCTGTCGATGTTGCGAAAAAAAAAATGATACAGTCTAATGTTTTGTAAAGTTGCATTCATTACCAAATTGTAGCATTTCAACAAAACAGAAAGACTCGAGGCACAATAAAACTCGGACTTATATTTCGTATTATTCGATTGTTTTCATCAATTAGGATAGATTTCACGTGATCGTTGTAACCTGTGAAACAGTGTAATACGTCACTAAAAGTTATCTGAGCAATGAAGTTAACTCCATAATCGTATCTATAACAAAATTCTCGATCGTGATTGGTTCTCCGCGCGCCTATTTGTCACGTAATCGGCGCGCCATCACGTGGGTGTCCAATTACAGGTATCCAATTTGAACTTTTTGCAATTGGATACCTGTAATTGGATACCCACGTGATTTTTACGTCAATTACGCGAGCTTTAATGGCTTCCTTTGCAAATGTTTCCTGCAGTTTTCAAAACTTACGAAAAGCGCTACAGACGTTTTCGTTCAAAAGACCTTCCCAAAAGAAAATTTTAATTGCGAAATTTGTTATACACACAAAAGTTTTGCAGGTGTAATTTATTGATTGTTTAATAAAATGTTCAAATTAGAAATAAAAAAAAGAATTCGCATGACACAGTCCCTGTAATTTCTATCACTCCATGCGGGCACAGTGAGCCCGAGCGCTAGATATTTATAAGCTTTATATTACCCGATTCGCTAATAACTGAAATAAAATCAATAATGCCATCTCCTAAACATTCATCAATATTAACACCCTAATCACACGACGCTGTCAACATTTTGTTTGAAGCTTAACTTGGTTACATACTGTTTTATAAGTTCTTTTCATGCAAAAGTAGAAACGACCTTACAAACATCTGAAATACAAATAACCTCAGTTATAAGAATCACAGGCTCCAACACCAGTGCATTGTAAGAGAAACTATAGAAATTTCCTTGCAGACGAAAACTTGGCTGAAAACAAGCTTCAACTGCTAGATATAGAATTTAACTAAAAATATCATGCAGCATTGAAATGTTTTCGTAACATACGTATTCCAAAAACACCGAGACGAAAAACCACTTTAAGTTGACAATAACTGAACTAAAACCAAATTCTCCTGTAATCTGCAATTCTTCAATCAGCTATTTCCTTCAGTTTCTTACTCGCCAACCACATGGTGCTTGTAAAACTACTATTTGGATTTCAGGTAAACATGATTCTCGCAAATCATGTGTTTTCCTCGTTAAAAGCCATTTAGTACCATTTACCAAAGAATTTAAGGACTCGTTGTTCTTCAACATTAATAAAGTGCGTACGGTCACTTTATTTTTATCGCTGTATTTTTCTCCCAAATCTAACCAAAATGAAAAGCTCTACTGACCCGACTCATGCGCACTGTGAAAGATCCTATTTCTCCGGAGATTACGTCTTTTTACTCAACACTGCGTAGGCGGCTGGGAGTCGGACTTGGCAGTCTTCGTAGGGTGTTTGTGGGTAGAGCTAGCTACTCCCTCGTTTCCGAAGCCCCACCAACCTGCCCTCTTCTCCCGACCTTTGCCTTACACCATTTTACCCGTTTACGGGTTTTTGCCCGATCTTTTACTGTAAGAATGGGTCGGGATATAGTACTGTGTGCACAAACCGGACTTCGTGCCAACAACCAAGCCACATGAAAATTTCTCCTGAGTTTTGATTCTCTTGCTGACAATTTAGGTTTGCCAGGAACAAATTCTTACGATTTAGAAAATTAGTCTCGTATTTTTGGCGACATTTTTGCAGCTTCCTAAAGCAGTGGTTGTCCACCAGAACTGACAAACTAAACCGATCGGTGATATTTGAAATCTTGTGTTTATCATCAAATTCGGTAATTAACATAAATAAATCGATGACATACAAGTAAAAATAGGTACCCAGTAGGGTACACGAGTCTAGTGCTTCGAACTGATGATATTTGTGACTGATTTCACATGACGTAGAAAGGGTTGGAAACAAATGGAACTTGACATGGACACCATTCTGTAGGGGGGCATTCAGGTACCACTTGGAGGAGGGGGAGAGGGCTGGGAAATGGGAATGTGGTTCATGGCATTTTCAAAATACTTCAAATACGCCCTGAGGCCATGCATTTCACTTAGGGGAGGTGAGGTCTCATTGTTTCTAAAAATAAATGGAGAATTTCAGCATTATGTTTAGTCTGTGCCCAACGTGAGTGCAATTTTGGGAGACAATTTTGAAGAACAACGTGCAAAATCCTATACTCTTGTGCTGAAACGCGAGGCTGGAGTTATGAAACTGAGACCACACAATCAAAATGAAAAATATTTATTTCAAACCTGGGACAAGAAGGTCAAGTTACAAATACACGTTACATTTTACTGGTGACATTACCAAGTTTTTATCATAACCAACAAGTTAAAAAACGTTCAATAACCAGATAGTTTGTCACGCAACTTGTGAATAAAATATATTAAACTGATCAATGTTGACTTTAGGTATGATTTTAATATCTCAATTCATACCAAGAAACGAATGACCAAACAAGAATAAACAATTTAGTACTGCAGGTGCTAGTTATCTCACATGAGACTAATTATGGTGCACTTACTCTCACAAAAATATAGAAACACTGTGTCAACTCTTAAGATGTACATAGCAATGAAAACTCAGAAAAGCTGCACGATTCTTACAGTTTTATCTACAAACATCTGTGGAACTGACCATAAACATGTTTACGTTCGCTGAACATTCGATTTGTCTTCGACAGAGCGATTAATGTCAGCCTCAAAGGAGGGTTTATTGTCCTCAAAGGGCGGTTTATTCGCCTCAACCGAGGGCTTTTTGTTCTCAAATGTGGAAATCATACTAATCTTACACGCAAATGCAGTCCGCTTGAATTGATCACAACGGTTTCGTTTAAGCTTAAGCTTAAGCTTATATTTGTTCGAAACCATCGACCTATAAGTGGTAGAACACTCGCAATACCTTTTGCTTGATTGATTCAATGCATATTAAGAAGAGTTGTAGCAACCAAATCTAGAATAATTCAACGTAAAACGTACCGGCGGCTTCGCGTCGTCAGCAGCAAGAATCTTCAGCACAGATTTTCGGATGCAGCTTGTCCACGAACAATTTTCATTAGATACGATCAGATACGATGTATTCAAGTTTTCGAATCGATCGAGAAATATTGCAGCATACGGTGGCCCACAACTGTCACGGCAAAATAAAAAGACCCACGGTAAAAAGAAAACACTCGCGGCAAAAAGAAAAGACTCGCGGCAAATTAAAAAACCTCACGGCAAAAGAAAAAAACCTCACGGCAAAAAGAAAAAGACTCACGGCAAATTAAAAAAGCTCACGGCAAAAAGAAAAAGACTCACGGCAAATTAAAAAACTTCACGGCAAAAAGAAAATGACTCACGGAAAAAAGAAAAAGACTCACGGCAAAAAGAAAAATAGCGGGGGATTGGGTCGAGTTGCCAGGACAGGCGGTCCGCCATCTTGAAACCGAAGCACAAGGAATGTTTTGCTCCAATTGTTGAAAACATCTTGCACAAGGGGACAATGTTTGCTCAAACTGCGGAAAAGGTGAGCATTTGAAATAAGCTAGCTTCTAATCTTTTGGACCAATTTGCCTTTGTACGGGAAGCATTGTAGATTTTTGCTTGGAAAACAATGTTTCCCGTTTGATGTCACCGTATGAAAGGAGGAAAACTTTAGTTAAGCTTAATTATTAGTAGGTGATGCGAACGTACTCTTGGACTGCCTTGTTCAAACACGACCTTGAAGAGCATTTTCCGACGGGGCTCCGGACTGAGGACATCGAGCTTTTTTTTACGTATCTCCACAGATCTGAGAGAGGATGACTCACATACAGACAGTGAAGTGGACTTTGATGAAGAGGCAGTTATCAAATACTATTTCAATAGGGGCTTTGAGTATCAAGAAATAAACCTCTTTCTTTCCAAGAATCATAACTGTTTTGTGTGTGAGCCTGATTTAAATTTGTATTATTGTGAGCCCCCTTGATAAGCCTAGGTGCTTTTGGGCAAACAATGGTCAATATGTTTAAATAAGAAAAAAAAACACACCCAATAAAAAAAAGCTATAGTACCCTGTTGAGAAAATTACAGCAGTATGGGCTTTCTAGACGGAAACAGGGTATACAGAACCAGAAAGATGATGGTCGGAAAGGTGAAGAAAAATTAGTTAGTGGCCCATGATCAGCTGGAGGGTACCGATCTGTTTGGCATACTCTTCAACTAGAAGGCCTCAGAGTACCTAGAATATTTCTTGAAGTAACTGCTGTATAATTATTATACAACAGTTACTTCAAGAAATAGATCCAGAGGGTGTTGCGGCCCATAAAGCGCACTGCCTAAGAAGAAGCGTTTACTGCAATCCAGGCCCAAATTATTCATGGCATCTAGATGGATATGACAAATTAAAGCCATGGGGGTTCCCAATACATGAATGCATTGTTGGCTTTAGCCGAGGCATACTATGGCTTAAAGTTGCATGCTCAAATAATTTTGCCAGAGAATCCAGCAAAGTATTTTGTACACACTGTTGCTGAATTAGGAGGTGTCCCAATTAAACTGGTTACAGATCTGGATACTGAGAATGGCTTAGTGTTATCTCAGAGAAAATGATGATGCTCACAGGTATGTACCCTTCCCTAGAAATCAAAGAATTGAAGGATGGTGGACTTTCTTTTGCAAGAATCGGAGATTGTGGTGGAGACGTTTTTTTCGAGACTTGCATGTAGAAACCCAGGGTGTAATTGATACAACATCTGAAATCCACACAGAGTGTCTTTGGTACTGCTTCTGTTTTGTATTGCAGAAGGAGTGTGATCATGTTAAAGAACACTGGAACACTCATTACATTAGAAAATCCAGGCATGACATGCACTGTGCCTGGAGGGCTAGACTAATTTTTCTTCCTACCAGAGTACCATGGAGGTGCAACAGATCTGCTTTTAAAGGTACATTTGACAGAGGTCAATGAACTTTCACAACAGTGCATCTATGAAACAGAGAACAGTGTCCATAAGGAATACTTTGAATATGTCAAGGACAGTCTAAGGGCATCAAAACCAGCAACTTGGCAAGATGCACTCGAGTTATTTCAAAAGCTAATTTGTATAGCTGCAAATGGCTACACTGGGTAATGTTTTATGGTAGGGGAAATGATTAGCATATACTGAATGGCTCTGTAAAGTTCCAAATGACTAGCACATTAGAACCCCACACTTCTGCAAGAACTTCTGTTTTCCCGGGCAGGTAGAAATGGTTGTTTAATTAGGGATATTTAGCAAGAGATCATTGTCAAGTTGGTTCTATTTTTGACAGGGTCAGCAGTGCTGAACTGTATATTGTTTATAATACAAATAAAGCACTGATCTTCAGGCCTATACACATTGATAAATTAGTCCCTGATAGTTTGTTAGTCGTCATTATCTACCGGCAACCTTCAAGTGCATGCTTTGCAAAGTTATTGAGTTTTACAATTTTTCCTGACCCATGTCTGGATGCAGTAGTTCTTATTTTGTTGCAGTTATAATTAATATTTTGCCAACTTTTCAACTGCAGGCTCTTAATCCAATCCACGATTTCTTATGCACACCTTTTCACACTATGACACCATTGTCACTACATATGAAGGCAGAATTTAGTAGAATCCAAGGGTCATCCTGATTAAATAGTTGAGTTCAAAAAAGGAAAGCAAAGTGGGACTTATACATGTAAAGCGTAACAGTGGTACTCGTACTGAAATGCTAAACAACACTTTTTGCAAAACTACAACCCTTCTGCAGTAAAATAATTTCATTTACTAGCTGAAAACACAGTAATTATCATACGCAGACATAAAAATGGAATGTCAGCTTTATTTAAACATGCTAAAATCTTACAATGATTATCATGACTGTAAGGAGAAGAAAGCTGAACAAACAAAGAGTCTAAAACTATAAAATTCAATCCCTAAACAAACATGAACACCAACGTTTATTGCTCCGCACGGTGTTTCTAACATAAGTAATTTTCTAGTTCAAAATATCAAAAAACAAAGAAATACCAACACCACAAGAAAAACATTCCTCGTGCTTTGGTTTCAAGATGGCGGCTGCATGTTCCCCCAGAAACTCGACCCAATCCACCGCTATGATTTCTTTTTGCCGTGAGTCTTTTTCTTTTTTCCGTGAGCTTTTTTAATTTGCCGTGAGTCTTTTTCTTTTTTCCGTGAGCTTTTTCTTTTATCCGTGAGCTTTTTCTTTTTTCCGTGAGTCTTTTTCTTTTTTCCGTGAGCTTTTTCTTTTTTCCGTGAGTCATTTTCTTTTTGCCGTGAAGTTTTTTAATTTACCGTGAGTCTTTTTCTTTTTGCCGTGAGCTTTTTTAATTTGCTGTGAGTCTTTTTCTTTTTGCCGTGAGGTTTTTCTTTTTGCTGTGAGGTTTTTTAATTTGCCGCGAGTCTTTTCTTTTTGCCGCGAGTCTTTTCTTTTTATCGTGGGTCTTTTTATTTTGCCGTGACAGTTGTGGGCCACGGTAGCAGCAGCATTCGTCGATACTCTGACGTGCCTGTCTTGTTGTCTGTTTTGCGTATCCACGTTTACGAATCGATTGAAGATAATTGAGTCGATACTCCAACGCAATTGTGGACAGTGAACAGCTCTGAGTAGATAGAGTCTAGAGCGCATGCGCACTAGACTCAAAAATGGAGGAGTAACCGGGATTAAAAGTCATATTGTGTAAAAAAGCGTTCTCTGGTTTAGCTCTTAGACAAAATCGTTAAGGCTTCAGTTTCCAGTCGAAAGCCTGTGACAATGATTTGCTTATTGACACTTATCTTTTCTTTTCTACTTTTCGTTCCTGTCATCAATTCCCCGAAATTTCCAAAAGCATGTCGCGACTGAACTTTCCAAGAAAAACAAAAATTTCGTTAGCAATTTCCTCCTGAAGTAAAATACTCGGAACAATTTTTTTTTTGGCAGTGGCTTTCTGTTCTGCGAATCATATTAAACAAACAAAAAGGAAAATCACAGAAATTTCACGCCGCAAGTTGTCACAAATTATCCTGAACTTGGTTTTACCGTTTCTTCTTCCTCTTGTTGCTTGAATGATTTCAACCAACGTAATTCTACAGATCCAAGGCATTCATATTTTTTCGTAATTTGACTGTCAACATCTCACTACCGTGTTTTGTTGACACACTCAATTGATTGTTCAATAAAATGTTTAAATTCTAAAAAAATAATAATTCCCATGACACTCCCTGTTAGTGTAGTTCCTATTATTCCATGAAAATCACCAAACCTACATTATTCATTTCACTGCACGCTAGAGGAACGCGCCTAAAGGCCAGTTTTCACTAGCGACGGAATCGGAGTAGGAGTCGGAGTCGTAAGAGCGCTTATGACCCAGTGAAAATCAAAAATCGGAGTTGTAAGCGGAGTCATAAGCTCGACGGAATCGGAGTCGGAAGAATCAGAACGTTTCCATTTTCTTCCGATTCCACTTAGTTATGACTCCGTCGCTGGCTGACCTTAACGGTCTGCGATCGGTCGGTGACACGATCGGCGCCATAATCGGCGATCTGTCTGCGGCACGTTGCAGACGTATGGAAACATTTGTCCCCGGCGTCTGCAGCGGTCTGCGACACTAATCGGGAAAGTAGAACTAAGATCATATGGAAACCAGGGGTGCTTTCCATTATACCAGACCGACAGGTCAGAGACTAGTGGGACCAACCAGGCGAAATTGAAACGACAGTCTTCTTTTATGATTGTTGTGACTTCCCAAATTCGTCTTTGAACTTCATGTAACTTGCGATTAGCAAATGCACGTGTTTGTCCTCCCATCTTTCTAGGGTTCGAGCGGAACTAGTGGAGGGTGTTGAAATAGTCTGTGAGCTTTCTTCGCATTCACTGTAGTACTGCCTTGTAAAGCCAAAAGGGAGACATTCTGCGAAGGAAAAACGCGGGAAAACATCATGATTCGTGGATACGAAAAAGTCTCCAATACATTCGGCTTTAGAGCGAATAACAGCCAGAAGCATAACATTTTAAGATGCACTTCTGTACCTGAATCTTGTGTGCAACTATGTAGAAGGAGCGTGTTTAGCTCTGTAGTTTGAAACTTGCAAATACTTCATTGGAACACTGAGCTCGCTTCGTCCGCCATTTTAAAAACGTAATGACCAGTTAAGCGGGGCTGGAAACCAGAATTTCTTGAAATGGAACGGTAAGTTTTGGCTGGATCGGACCGACTGGTCAAAGAGGACCACCTTGCAGGTGGACGACTTTAACCGGAAAATTTCCACTCGGACCGACGCGTTCCATTTCGGAATTTCCGAAAATTTTGGGATAATGGAAAGCACCCCAGGGTTTATGATCCAGTGAAAACTACATTGTCGGGGTCGGAAGCAGAAGCGGAAGAACCAACCAATCATAATGCTTGTACTCACGCTCTCGAATTACAGTTTGATACCAAAATAGTGCTTGCGACTCCGACCATCTAGTTTTCACTAGATAATAAGCGATGGATTCAAAACGAAATCAAACAGTATTTGCTTCAGCTTCCGACTCCATCGCTTTGATGTTCACTAGATCATAACGCTCCACGCTTCTGATTACGACTCCGACTCCGTCGCTAGTGAAGACCAGCCTTAAGAACGCGCTCCCTTACTGAGCAAATATTTGACAGCTTCAGCTTTACCACGACGCGTTGCAATCATCAATGGTGTGTTACCCTTCTTGTTCTTTGAATCAATTTCAAGTCCAAAAGATAGTAATTTCTCAATCATGATGACACTGCCTCCTTCTGCAGCCCGGTGCAGTACACTCCCGCCATTGTTGTCTTTCAATGTAGGATCTGAGCCTCTTTCTATTAGAAAGTGAAACGCATCTGGCTGACCATAAAGGGCTGCAACCATCAATGGTGTTTCACCATTGCTGTCCCTTGAGTCAATGTCAAGTCCAAGAGATAGTAATTTCTCAATCACTATGTTACTGCCTCCTGCTGCAGCACAGTGCAGTACACTCCCGCCACTGTTGCCTCTCAATGTAGGATCTGAGCCTCTTTCCATTAGAAAGTGAAACGCATCTCGCTTGGCATTATAAACTGCAATCATCAACGGTGTGTTACCCTTCTTGTTCCTTGAATCAATGTCAAGTCCAAAAGATAGTAATTTCTCAATCATGATGACACTGCCTCCTTCTGCAGCCCGGTGCAGTACACTCCCGCCACTGTTGTCTTTTAATGTAGGATCTGAGCCTCTTTCTATCAGAAAGTGAAACGCATCTGGCTGACCATAAAGGGCTGCAACCATCAATGGTGTTTTACCATTGTTGTCCCTTGAATCAATGTCAAGTCCAAGAGATAGTAATTTCTCAATCACTATGTTACTGCCTCCTGCTGCAGCACAGTGCGCTACACTCCCGCCATTGTTGCCTTTCAATCTAGGATCTGAGCCTCTTTCCATTAGAAAGTGAAACGCATCTCGCTTGGCATTATAAACTGCAATCATCAACGGTGTGTTACCCTTCTTGTTCCTTGAATCAATGTCAAGTCCAAGAGATAGTAATTTCTCAATTATGATGACACTGCCTCCTTCTGCAGCCCAGTGCAGTATACTCCCGCCATTGCTGTCTTTTAACGTAGGATCTGAGCCTCTTTCTATCAGAAAGTGAAAAGCATCCGGCTGACCATAACGCGCTGCAAGCATCAATGGTGTTTTACCATTGCTGTCCCTTGAATCAATATCAAGTCCAAGAGACAGTATTGCGTTAAGGGTATCAACGTTTCCACTCTGAGAGGCCGAGTGTAGTAAGTTCCAGCCGTCGTTTACAAATGATTTTTCACCCTTGTTGTTCATACTGTTTCCATTCTTTGGCTTAGAATCTTTGCCATCTTTTGAATTTACTGTTTGAGCTTGTTGGTGTTGAGGTGAGACACTGCATGCTATAGACACAATAACAGCGCGAGATAAGAAAAGAAATAAAGAAAATTAACTATTTCGTTTCAGGCAGTTGTTTGTTGTCAATTTACCTCTTTGAAAGTGCTGGTTACCAGTTGTAACAAGCTATTGAACAATTCTATCTGTCAAATTGCCACTTCCAATTAAGGACTGTAATAAATGTAAGCTATATCTTAATTTCATTTTGTCAAAGCTGGCAGTGCACTGTTTGCATTCTTTTCAGATGTATATTAAACAATCTTCCCTGAATGAGTGAACTATCTACAAAGAGTTTGATATTTAGTCGAAAACATTATTGTTTAGCAGTCATCCTCAAAATTAGCAAAATTAGAGGTTGCCAGTAACACGCGGCCCAACAGGTAGCCAACCCGTTGAAAATTTTCATTGCAACATTAACCCAAAGAATGTACTATTTTCCCGCTAAGAGAAAAACTTTATTAAATTTGGTGTAACAAATCTACGCTTAAAGGTGTGCATACTTACAAAAATGATAGGAATGAATAATCGTAGTTTAAAATTGCTTCCAAACCCAGTTTAAACTAATCGATAGTGTATGTTTGAAACTCAGTTATTGTTACTGGTCGTTACCATGCCGTTTGAAGGTGGCGGGTCTTGTGATACAAGTAAAAGGGGTAAATCTTCAGTGCAAAAAAAACAAACACTTTGATTCATTTTTGCAAAAGCTTGCTTTTCCAGGTTTCTTTGAAGATTACCAAAACCGATTTGAACAAATGTCCGGATGAAGACAGTAGAGCAAACAATGTTCAGAAAATCAAGACATCTACATTTCAGCCATCTAATTTTCACGTTATATATTATAATTAATCTAACGTGCTAAATATACCAGAAGGTTGATACAAAAGGTGTTAAGAGCAATCAAAACCGAACAGTTTGAGAATTGAAAGCAGCATTTCAAGGATAAAATTGGATTGCATTCAAAAAATTGGATGCTATGATAGACTGTTACAAAATTCAAAATTGGCCGATGACGCAAGCTTGACATTTTTTTAGGCTTTATTTCATTTCTTACATTAACGTTACCGAGTAAGTTCAGGGTACAAAATTTTCGATTTCTATTTGTATAGGTAATCACATGATTTCGGGTGCAATTTGGAATAAATAAGCACGAGTAAATTTCTTCAAAGACCACAAATTGCACTCGCCCTACGGGCTCGTGCAATTTTGTGAGTCTTTGAAAAAATTCACTTGAACCTGAGCATTAGCCATGCCATGCTGCTGAGGTCTAGGCCGAAACAGCTGTCCATGGCTGCTAATGCTTGGGCTCAATCTTTGCTTTGGTAGATTTAAGGGGTAATGCCCGCTACCTTGTGGCCTTAGTGCCTTTTGAGTGGCTTCAGCTTACTTGATCACATTAATTTGTGAAGTATCCTTGTCACTCCAGCCACATCCCACAAGCGTTACGTTTTCATTGTTTGAAAAAATTTACTCGTGCTTATTTATTCCAAATTGCACAAGAAAAATCATGTGATTACTTATTAATAATATAAATGAAAAAAATGCGACGTAGCTTCTTTGCAGAAGAACCGCAACGCAGGTGAATCAAAACAACAGTTTTCTCAAATGTTTTTAACGTGTTTTTTAGCTGTAAAAACCCGCTAAGCAATTACAGGCTATAGCTATAAGGCTACTTTGTTTGCCAAGTGTCTATCAGGAGCTGTAATCATCACCTTCAGGCTTTCTGGTTCATAATATTCGCCTTGTTTGTCCTTGTTTGTTTATTTATCTTGGCGTAAAATCACTCCAGTGTAGTGTTGAATTCAACGTACTCGTAATTCCAATTACGTCGGTAATTACCTTCTCTGGACAAAACTGTTTCCAAACAGACAGCTAAAAAACAGTCCTTTTCGCAGCCGTTTCTTCTTTTTAGAGCTGTTTTGCAGCTTCTCTGCTGTTATTGCGGTCACGAGAGAAAACCTGCTCAAAAAGCCAGCCAGCCAACAAGCTAGACAAAAGTGGCGGCGGCTGGACGATGAGCGGCTAAAGGACGACAATATCGTCGAAATGTCCTACCCAAATTTCCCTATGTAAACCAAACGAAAAGTTGGTTCGCCCTCTAGGATCTTCCTGCCTCCATGTAAACGTCCCCTAATGCGACTGCAGCCAGCCGGAGCAATTTACGTGGCAAATATTGGATGCGAAAAAGTTGCTTGCTTTAATAAAGGTTGTGCGCTTTTAGGTTTTCGTTTATGACAATCGGTCGAGTAAACTTAGTCAAAGCCGTAGAATATGCGACAAAATGATAAACTAGTAAACTGTCTGGAGCACGAGTGTTTCCCTGGAGATAAAATTACGCGCAAAATTTCCACAGTTGGTGACCGGAAGAAACGTTAGTGTAAATTGATTGGCCCATCGTCGATAGAGGTCTTTGGGGGCGGTTTTTGTTTGTGTAATGAAGATTGTTTTCAAGCGCTGTTTTCTCAAAGTTTATTTTTTTTCTTGAAGGGACACTTTCAAGAGTTACAGCTCAAGGGCGATTTGTTCAATTTCGATCAAATTTAGACAGTCGTTCGATTAACTTATCTTCAACATAGACGTGTTGGGAAATTTGATAATTCAAAAACGTTTTCTGCTAAGAGCCATTTCAGTGCGATTACTCCTATTTTCTTCTAGCGAATTTGAAAATGATCTGTAACTTTTAAATGCAATAGAATAAAGGAAAACCTCAACACTTTTTTTTAGCTTATGGGTTCCAGACTTCAGATATCAAAGTGCCTAAATACAAAAATCGCATTCAGTTATAGCTTTCAAAAGATGATTTACACCTTCGAGTTTAGACTTGGGCGGAACATTCAGTAATTCACTTTTTTTAGAAAATTAATGAAATATTCGAATGGCTAGTTCTTTTAACTTTAATTTGATATAGGGTTTATGGTATCTGGGCTGTAATCGGAAGCCACTATAACCATTAGATTAGAGACACCCCTCAAAATACGAATAAGACATGCCTTAGGTGGCTCGATTGGATTTTTCGGTACTGACACCTTCCTACTTTAAATATAAATCACAACGCACTAAAACATAATACAGAAGATCAATATCCTCACTCTTGCTAGGGATAGACCAAAGTTTCGGGTGAGGTGTATTTTATCGATATCGGAGTTACCATAGCAATGCAATGACGTCATTATTGTTTTTACTCACAGTCGATTTTCTTGAAATCTAAAGGTTTTCTTTCTAAACTGTTTTCTGTACTTGTAGTTTAGATAGTTTCCCTCATGAGTAGCGAGTTTAAACAAATTCTTTGTGAGTGATTTCGAGAAATTTTCAGCTGAAGTTTTCAACTATTAACATTAAACAAATCTAATCGAGTCGCTGTAGCATATGTTCGCCGGGCTTACAGGAAGCACATTTAGAGCGCATGCTATTTTTATACATATGAGCTACATTTTCTGAAAAGTGGGACAAAATCGCTTCTTTTGATTTCGAAAAATATGAACTTGAATAAGGTGGCTATTCTTCCTTTTTGTCAAAACTTGGCTACGTTTTCTCTAGATTTCAAGAAAATCGACTGTCAGTAAAAGCAATATGACGTCATTGCATTGCTATGGTAACTCCGATCTCAATAAAATACACCTCACCCGAAACTTTGGTTTATCCCTAGCAAGAGTGTGGATATCGATCTTTTGTATTATGTTTTAGTGCGTTGGATTTACATTTAAAGTTGGAAGATGTCAGTACTGAAAAATCCAAGCGAGCCACCTGAAAGTAAAATTTATGACCGTAATCGGAAAAAATATAAATCAGCTGATCCTTTGTCCCTTTACAACAAAAATGACAGAGTACAGTGGGACTCCATAGAGTGTAAGAACAATTGTTAAGGCAAACTCGAGATGGTATATTTTGGGAGGTACAGACCTCCTTCTGAATCGATCTATTAACCTGTGAAATTATTTTGAATTTATGGCCTAAAGAAAAAAATTCCCTGGTGGACTCTGCAGTATCATTAGGCACTGTTTAGTTTTCAGCAATTTCTGGACTATTTCCTAACTTTCAGGTAAGTGTCCAACAAGTTAAAGCAGAAGCCAACCAAAAGATTTGAGGCTGAAATTCAATGGGCCATGTTCTAAACGAGTAAGGGCCTGGGAACGAGGTTTTAAATTTAATCGATTGGAAAAAATTGTTTCCACTGCATGAAAGAGCATCTTAAAAATGGTCACCTAACTAACTTTGACGCTGTTCAGTTGAATTGGAGCTGAAAAAAATGCGTTTGAAAATTGTGAAAATTAGAGACTTTGTATGGTTTGGAGGGACACACTTTCCGAAAAAGAGACATTTGTATGGGATTTTTTTAAGTTTTAAATGCATGTTATCTGGCTGCTTTTCAACCAAACATGCTCAAACTTGCTGAAACTGCTTATTTTGAGATACCCGTTCATGTGAGAATCGATTTAGTTCAATTTCATTGATTTCCAATGAAGTTTGGAATCGTTTCCAGGCCTTTCCTTCGTTCAGAACATGGCCCAAAATTACATTCAAATCACAGTTGGACAAAATCTGTACCATAGACAGTGCTTTTATGCAACAGGGGGTTGCCCATGAATTCATTTTCAACGATTCAATTGTAGAACTGATCAGCAATGTTCATAACTTTAACATAGGATCTCATTAAAAACTAAATCAGTATTAGAAAGTGTCTCCAGTTGATCCCAGATCAAACGAACTGCTTTGAAAGACAACACCAAGTATACTGGCTGTACACTAAACTTTAAATGACGTTAATTTTCAAAAGAATCTCTTAAAGGCTGAGTGATTTAAAGTGACCAAAAAGATGTTGCTTTTTTTTAGTCTGATGATATACATTGTAGTTCTTACCGAAACATTACTTTATTCCAACTATGTTTTGACGGTTTTTATATAAATATTCTGAAACAATACACACATTCAGATTATCTTTCATCCCTTTTTCATGCCATCTCATGCAATTGATAGAATACCTTAAGAATTCTCTGTAATACTATTTAATGAACACTGCTGTTATTTGTCCTATATGTCATTTTCATGAGACTTTACTACCTAGAATTAGAAGAGCAAATATTAATACAACTGAAGCTAATGATTGCAGGTTGTTTGATTTAAATACCTTCCTCTACTGTATCAAAACTATACGGTATTTATTCATCTCTTAATTTAATTAATTATTTATTTATTTCCATAATATATTTCTTAATTTTTCTATTTATTACTTAGGGGAGAATAGTTATGGTGCTATTACAGCGGTGATTGTATTGCCGTGAACACCTGAAATATGTCTGGAATGTTAATTGTGTTGTAACCAATCACAGGCGAGATCTTCAAACCACAGAAACCACAGGCAACGAACGGTTTCCTATCTGTCACGGAACAAATTATTTTCGTTTTGTTTTAACATTCAGTCTCTTTACAAGTAAACAATTGCTTTTCCTTCCTATTTGTTTACAGTGTGTGTTATAATAGCGAAGAATACAGGTTTGAACGATTTTGAAATAAATTACAAAGCCGAAGTGCCGGGCCGACGCACGCGACGGTTTGGCGTGGGAATTTTCAAACTTTTTGTAACGATCGAAGTCGGTAGTTACGCCTGATCGCAAGTTACAATGTTGCAAGGTAAGCCGCTAGAATTTTCTGATTCCCATCGCTTCGCGGCTATTGCAGCAAGCGTTAACACTTTTTTGTTAGGTCAGGGAGATTTACTATTTTGGTAATTTATTATTTTTTTTTTGGTAGCTAATAATAAAGTTGAAATTCTCGAGTTGTTCTTGTCGATGTTTTCGTTTCTGATAACATAATCCTCGCTAATATTTTTTTGTAGAACAAGGGGATTGGATTTACGTGCGCTAACGATTAAACCTTCGAACTACTGTGCCGGCAAAAGTTCCTTGATCGCAAGATCGCAAACTGGAAAACCACCGACCAAATTCAACATCTATAGAATGATTGACACATCGCGCAAAGTAAACAGCCCAATTTTCGGTATTCCTTCCAAAATATAATTTTGTTTTTTCTCTGAAGGCATTTATGCATTTGATATCAGGGGGATTACATGCTGTAGGAAACTAGTTATGAGGGGATTTAGCCAAGAAGATTTTAAGTCCCCTTTGGATGCGATTATTAGCACATTTTGCGCGCAAAAGAAAAAAAAACATGATTATCTCCGATCGCAGTTCTTCTTACCAAAAGAATCTCCGTAAATGTCCGTAAACTCGCATGTTACAACCCAACAGCTTTATATTGTTGAATGCATATCTGAAAATATTTCTAAGAATACACGATTGTTCATTATGTCGTTACATGGAAAGCCGGTCGTCGTCGCGTCGCGTCGCGTTGGCTTCTAAATTTTTCTTTCTAAAATCGAACGATGTGCTGAATGCGCTCCTCAGCATTGATCGTGGGGAGCAGTGGTGTTTTAAATTCCTAATAAGACAGCTTGTATCCTTAAACATGTTAAACAAAACGAAAATAATTTGTTCCGTGACCGTTCGTTGCCTGTGGTTTCTGCGGTTTGAAGATCTCGCCTGTCATTGGTTACAACACAATTAACATTCCAAACATATTTTAGGTGTTCACGGCAATATAATCACCGCTGTAATTAGGAAGAGTGCAAATGTGCATATTTGAGTACTGTTCTAAGAACACTGCAAAACTCAATTCCCCTTGACACCAACGTTAAACTGAAATGAAAGAATCATTTGATTACAGCTAAATGCATTGTATTGCGTTGCACATTTTCTAAAATTGGCTTTCCCTGTTCCGCCAATCATCTGAATGGGCGCAGGGTCATGCAAATCAAAACGCAACAAATTCTGATTGGGCTATTTGCATCACTGCACCCCTAATCAGATAATTGGTGGAACAGAAAAAGCCAAAATCCCTTCAAAGTTTGCAAAACATGCAGCGCCATACAACAAATTTTGTTGTAATCTGCACACACTCTATTGACCATTTTTAAAGCGAGTAAGTTACGTATAAGTTGTGGGTCAATTTTATCATTGGTTTAAACTTTTTCTCCCTTTGCTAAGTTGTTAGGTATGGTAATACGTGGTAATGTATGGCAGTTTGTTTAAAACAAAGAGATGAAAAAAATTCAACCAAGGATAAAATCGAACACACCCTATACAGCTAACCTTCACTTGTCAAAGTGCTCTGATCGTGACGAACTTCTGAAACATTTCTTTCAACAGAGCATGATTCTTCCTCCTGGAAGGTCTTATGTGTGTAACCCTCAGTGGGGAAACTTGAATCACCATTTGCAACACTGTTAGCTCCTGCAAACAGACCATGCACAACAAGAAAGAAGGAATTACCCTAAAATGAAAACTTCTTACTTTGTGTCATTTGCCTTATATAGAAACAGACAAAACAGTCAAGCTATTAGGCTTTGAGGTTTCAGTGTGAAACCTTGCAAAGGTTTTTAACAGGCTTTAGTGTGAAATTTTGTAAAGCATCTAGACTTTCAAATGTCTTTCCACCAGATGCAGCCTTTTCATGATGTGCAATGTTTCTGATATGCTGTTACAATTTTACAGTACATAACTGTCCTTGTGTAATGTCTTTATATAGGGCTTTGCAACATTTGTAGCTAGGACAAGAGCGGACATTACCAAATGCCAGAACAGAATGGAATGAGGTGGAATAAGGTGGAACAACACGGGATGAACCGGATTGATACTGGAATGAACTGGAACGGGACCAGAATGAACCAGAACGGGACCAAAATGAACCGGAATGGGACTGAAATTAACCAGAATGGCACCGGAATGAGCCAGAATGAACCAGAATGAGCCAAAATGAGCCAGAATGAGCTGGAATGGCCCGGAATGAACCAGAATGGCACCGAAATGAACTGGAATGGTTCTTATAAACATAACAGACCTCCATTTAAATTTGTACTTTTTTTAGTGATCTTTTTTCACAGTATATTCTGCTTAAAATCCAATCAGAAGACTATTTCAAGGACGGTTTTCTTGGTTTTCCACGTCTCAACCAATCAGAAGGCCACTCAGGAACATGATATCTGTAACCATTGGGACATTCCATATTTCAGCCAATCAAGAAAGCTCAATTTTTGAAATCAGTTACCAATCAGATTACAAAATTTATAGACACTGCTTACTCTTTTATTGTCACGATCTCAGTCATGCTCTGAAATAAAATATTTTCTTAGATGTTGACATTGTAGTAAAAAAATGGAATGTGGTTAAGCATTTCCTGTACTTATCCATAATCATATTCATCATCACAGAATTCAAATCAAAAAGTTCTGGACTCACAAGGCGCAGCTGAGTGAGCCAACAAAAAATTTCAAGGAAACTCACATTTCAATTTGTTAACTTCCTGTTATTTGATCACGGGTATTTTGGGTTTATTTTGGTCAATTCAGATACCATTCCAGTACTGTTCTGCTTTATTCTGGTACAGTTCCGGTTCATTCCGGTCCCATTCTGGTTATTCCAGTCCTGTTCCGGTCCATTCTGGTCCCATTCCAGTTCATTCCAGTCCCGTTCCAGTCCAAACCGGTCCCATCCGGTTCATTCTGGTATCATTCCGGTTCATTCCGTGTCATTCCGCCTTATTCCGCCGCATTCCATTCTGTTCTGGTGTTTAGTAATGCCTGGACAAGAGCACAGTGTTTCCTTGACATCTTTACCTTGAGGACTAATATGACTAGGATCACCTGCAAAACAACATCTACATCTGTGAATAACGTTGAGGATAGTGACAATTAATGCATATTAGATTTGGCAGTCAACTATCACACAGCAATGTTGAGACCACAAACTTACAGGAATCATGTGGCTCACTCAATAACACCCTTTCCAAGAATTAACATAGTGTCAGAAGTTGTGAAGAGAGTGAGATGGTAAGTTTCTTAAGTGTGGTAAATAAATGAAAGATGGTATTTAATCAACACTACTGTCACACACAAACTTGGAATTGAACCTTGAACCTAGCTTGGATGCTCTACCACTTAGCCACAGGAGACTTGTGGGAGTGGATCATTAAACAAGTTCCACATGACAAACGTCCTGTGTACTGCTAGATCTAGTGGGGTGTCTGGAAAACTCAGACCTCTGACCTAAGACCTAGAAAACTCAGGCCCCCCCAATCTGGAAAACTCAGACCCCCTAATAACTATACAAATTTTCAAAGTCAAATAAACGTGGGCAAAAATTAATTATCGCAGTTCAGTGCACTGAAATGTTACACCCTCTATTTATCGCAGATAACAAACACTTCACCTTTGTCGTCTCATGTTATTATAATCAGCTCCGGAGCACAAGACCTAGAAACCTCAGACCCCCCCCCCCCCCCCCCCCAATCTGGAAAACTCATACCCCTCATAACTATACAATTTTCAAAGTCAAATAAACTTGGGCAAAATGAATTATCACTGTTCAGTGCGCTGAAATGTTACACCCTCTATTTATCGCAGATAACAAATGTACTTCACCTTTGTCGTCTCATGTTATTATAATCGGCTCCGGAGCACAAGACTTAGAAAACTCAGACCCCCCTAATCTGGAAAACTCAGACCCCCTCATAACTATATATACAATTTTCAAAGTCAAATAAACTTGGAATGGGCAAAATGAATTATCGCCGTTCAGTGCGCTGAAATGTTACACCCTCTATTTATCGCAGATAACAAACTCTTCAGCTTTGTCGTCGCATGTTATTATAATCGGCTCTGGAGCACAAGACTTAGAAAACTCAGACCTCCCTAATCTGGAAAACTCATACCCCCTCATAACTATACAATTTTCAAAGTCAAATAAACTTGGGCAAAATGAATTATCACCGTTCAGTGCGCTGAAATGTTACACCCTCTATTTATCGCAGATAACAAACTCTTCAGCTTTGTCATCTCATGTTATTATAATCGGCTCTGGAGCACAAGACTTAGAAAACTCAGACCTCCCTAATCTGGAAAACTCAGACCCCCTCATAACTATACAATTTTCAAAGTCAAATAAACTTGGGCAAAATGAATTATCGCCGTTCAGTGCACTGAAATGTTACACCCTCTGTTTATCGCAGATAACAAACACTTCACCTTTGTGAAGGTCTGAGTTTTCCAGACACCCAGATCTAGTGTGGTAAATAAATGAAAGATGTTATTTAATCAACACTACTGTCACACACAAACTCGGAATTGAACCTTGAACCTAGCTTGGATGAGACCACTTAGCCACAGGAGACTTGTGGGAGTGGGTCATTAAACAAGGTCCATGTGACAAATGTCCTGCTAGGATCAGAATGTCAACACAATTTGCAAAATTTTACAGCAGCTTTCACAAGATTTGTTGTATATTTCTTGAATCAGGCAAACAAATAAACATACTAGAATTATTTTCCCAAATCTTGCACACAAGAGTTGTAAAGCAAACTGTGTATTTCATGGTGAGTGGTCACTTGAATCAAAGCTTGAGTCACTGTCTGAACATTAATTTTGAAAGGCAAATGTCTATAGCTCATGAAACAAATAACCATGCATTTCCAAGTCTGGCATCCACTGTTTAGTATGTACAGTTTTACAATCAGCAGTCTTTTAAACAGATTAAAGTGTAAATATCAGCTATTTCAATTTGATGGTTTTAGTTGCAAGAAACATTTGTAAGCCCCGTTCTTGACATTCAAAATGAGAAGAATTTGAAATTTCAGACAAACTGAGAAGCAAAATTGAGTGAAATATTATTCAGGGCTGTATTTTCTTCCCAACCCCCCAAAAACGGCCAACATTTTTCCTGTCAAGCACATGGTTTATTTCATGCTACAAAATGTGTGACATGAAATATGGCATATGTTTTTTTAGGCACTTTCGTTTCTTTTTAAGCTTTGTTCAAGTGTTGTGTGCAGGTTAAAGTAATGTGTTGTGAAAGTCTCCAAATAGTCTTTGTTGCCAAAAATCTAATCAAAGTCAAACTATTTTTCCTGAAATAGTTGAACTAAACAGGTCTACATGCTGGCAAAGTTTGGGAATTTTTCATAACTTCATAAGTTTCATAAGGTTTTTTTGTTTTTTGGTTGTTTTGGTTTTTTGTTCAGTTAATTATGAGAGACTAAATCACTTATTTTCAAATACTTTAGATGCTTTTGTGTACTAAATGATAAGCACCCCAAAACTCACAAACCCTTCTTTGTCAATGACAATCCATGGTTATCATTGCTTCATAATGATATTCTTAAAACAGTGGATTATTGGAGAATGTAATTTCATATTTTGACTGCATGGTTCATTGGCCTTGAAATTATCAGCCATATGCATGCATGCCTGACAAATAACAGGCCACCACACTTGTCTCAATGATTAAGGGATAAATACGCAAGACCAAGCAATATTTTTGCCATGGTATTGGTTGGTTTAGTAAAAACGTTATTTTTGTTGCACTTCTTGCTCAAATATATGAAATCCCTAACCCCAAACTATTTTTTTGCTAAAATAAATCTTTGCACCAGTCGAAACTCACTGTGCCTTTTAGTGCCTTTTTTTAAACCAAATCTTGTCTTTGTATAGGCTGTAAAAGTCACGAAATCTAGCCATCATCTCTTACGGGACTGAGCTAGAAAGGGGCGTGGGTCTGTTCGTGATTTGATGTCAGAAACTGATTTACATTGACGTAAGTCTTTGTAAACCAGGGCTCAAAAGTTGTTGAAGTTTTTGCTTCAATTTTTAGATAAATTCCTGTAGGTTACACATTTTTGACTGCAGTTTTGACAGTTGATATAGTATTTCGCAAACAATAGACAGCAGTTGAGTTCTAAGAGATTTCAGTTATTACTATCATTATGATCAATTCTGAAAAGCTCTTCTGAGTCACAGATGGAGAGTAATTAGAATCATTTGATCTGTTAAACCAAGTTACTACATTGTCGAGAAAGGCCTGAGAAGTTTGACATTTGACGTAAGAATGCAAAATAGAGTCAGCCTTGCCACAGTGTAAGCATTTATCGTCTGACTCAATACCATAGGTGTTTAGTTATTTCTTGGTGACAATTACATGATGTAAAAATTTATAATTTAACTCTCATAGCATGCTTTCTTTAAAGATTTTGCTTATCCAAGTAAAGGCCAATTTCCAATTAAATTCCTGCAGATTGAGATCTTTTTGCCATTTTTTTAGTCCAGAAGGCACAGTCTTGGATGCAATTAACAAACAGCCAATAATTAGTCTTACACTGTACATTTTATTTTGGCGAAATCGATACCAACAGAGAGAGTGAATTGATAGATGGTACTATCCAGGAAATCTCTTTTATTAATGGGTGGATAAGTTCTAGGCTTCTCTAGAATGCATTTGGGGATTGCAGAAAGTACTTGTAAATAATTCAAAAAGTTACATTTGACGTTGTTAATTTCTTGTAAAATACATTTCAGGTTAAAAATTTCAGATTTAATACGCCACGTGCTAGGTGATCACCTGTATGTTTCATTTTATCAATAATTAAAAAGAAATTATTGAAGGGCTCAGGGCAAGAACGTCCTCCCGGTTTTTGCTCATCGAAAGCAGACCGACTTCTCACGATGTTGATTTCCCACTCTTAGATGAATTCTCTGTAATATTTCTGTTCCAAAGTGAACATTTTCCCACTGCAGCTGAGCGAATATTCATTTCCAGTCCTCGCGAGAACCTTTCAAGGAGACAACGCCCTCTGTGGTCGCATTGAATTGTGGGCATAAAATGGCCTTTCAAACGCAGGCAAAATGTCTTCAAACATTCGATTTTTTTTTGAATAAGTCAAAAAACAATTCTCCTTTCCGAATTTCTAGCATAGCAACCTTTGGCAAATGGGCCAAGACTCTCAACTGCAGGGCAGCTTTTTTAGACAAGAGCTGCTTTCAGACTGTCCCGCCTGGCTCAGTACTCTGTACTGCAAAATGCCAATTTGTTGCGGGAGTCAACTTCAATCTCTTTGTGTTTGGCAAACACAGAGAAACACCACTGGCTTCTTTGAGAAGTGTCTGACTTGCAGGTCTACAGACTTAAATGACATCTTTCGACCACCAGGCTGACGAGTTTCAATTAAATTTAGCTAGCGATCGACAGCTCACAGCCACGTAAGTTTCCTATCAATAAAACTTAATCGATGTTTTAACCGCCAAACGTATAGTATACGTCACATTATCAAACAATCCTTTCTACCCGTCAATCATTTCACATGCTCTTCAGGTAATTCAAATTACACATGAATATTAATATGCATGCAAATGAGCTGACTTGGGTGTTTTGCATACATTATTTCTCTAAAACAAAAAGGAAATCAGTAAAAAAAATACAGAGCAATGGTTTTTAACTGCAATGAAGTCCACATACCAAATCTCAGTTACTTTTGAGCACATCGAAAATCGACCAAAAACTAGGAGGACGTTCTTGCCCCAAGCCCTTCATAAAAAGAAATTATTATTGTTTCATACTGCAACATTCGGCAGACTTCAATATTACGGAGCATCGAAAACATCGTTACCGACTGGGAGAAAGCAAACAAATTTAGCCTGGGTGCCACATGACCCGATTATCTGGCGGGAGGGGGAGCATGACACGCAATTCAATTTACGACACTCTTTCCTAGCATGGAAATGAGGCTTGGATATGCATATGTTATAAAATATGCTTATAATCAGCTAATATTTGTCTAAAAACATTACATTAGTCTACAAACATCAGTTGGGTACTCTATTCATTTCACAAAGATTTAATATTAGTTATGATGTAGTCGAGTGACAATCACATGCTGAGAGTTTTGTAGTAAAGAAAAGCACTTACATCCTGTGTTGATATTTATCTAATAATCAAACTGCAAGTCATACTACAAAAAGATAATTTATGGGCAAGCTCAAGGAAAATCAAATCATGGAGATATGGAGATGAGTCCAAGTTGGATAGAGGGGGGGTGTCTGAGGTTACCAGCTACCGAAAACAACTTTGAAAACTGGCTGGCAACACTGAATTGGAAACATACATGTATATAAGCAAGCTCCTGAAAACTGACATAACCCTGTACAAGGAAGATTAGCTTTGATACATTTGCATCTGCCAGTACATCCTTGTTTGCATGCAGCCACATTTAAGGAGCCCAAGACAGGCTTAGGCTGCTTCAGGAAGGCTCATCCAGAAATGCAGGTTTCTATGTACCATCTACAACTGTATGTCACACCAGCCCCTTGGGTGAAGGAACCATCTGAACAGACTACAGGCTTGTCTACCAGATATACTTTCAATTGGTAAACTTCTCTACACCCTTTTCCGCCGAGGGGTTGTATATGACCCCACAAGAGACCGATGCTTTGAAAAATATCTACAACTTTCTCAAATCCCGAACTATGGTTGAAATAAACCATTTTTTTTGCCAAATGATTGTTTGTTTAGACTGAATCATCCAGTAAACTGACAAAAACTCCCATTTTTCATCGAATATGAGCGTTAATTCTGTTGCAAAACTAAAAAAACACCCTCAGACAGCACAAACATATGCAAGCAGCTTTGTCTTGAAGTTTTTTTAGTACAAAAAAGTCTACGTTTGCAGCAAACTTCGACTCCATGAAATTAAATGTGCATTCTCCTTTGTCGAATGCAACAATAATAATAATAATAATCACCTTTATTTCACGAGGGTAACACTTGATAATTAAAACTGATAAACTTGTGGCCCTCATTAACAAATAAAAAGTAACAGTATACATGTACAAACATGAAAAGAACAAAAATAATAAAACAACAAAATAATTAAAATACATACTAACAGTAAATAACCCAAGATAAAGTAAAATGATCAATATCATTATCAGAATCAGACGAAATGATGGCAGCTATAACAAGAATGTACTTCTTCAGAATTCTGTAAACAGCTAGTGGCAGATCGGGTGATAAACATGCACAGAATTGAATTGCAACCACATTATTTAACAATAATAAATTATTCTATAAGGGTGCGCTGGATATAATAACTAGCCCACAAGGTGCATAACACTTTAAGTTGGTTAATTATGTAATGTTTAATAAATGAGCAGGACTGGTTTTTGTTATCAAGTTTAAAACATGAGGCGCAGCTGAGTTAGGACTTGATAAAACACAAATTGCAAATTTATTGAACGGCTTAACAAAAGTTAACTGTACATCTATCCATTCTTACACTAAAATTTAGATTTTGGGTTATTTTGGCCTAGAACATCAGGTGTTAAATTTAGCCGTGTCTTTATCAGATATAAAGACACTCATTAAAAATTAGTTTCTTTTGTATTTCCTTCATGAATTATTAATGAGTTTTTAAAATCATTTCATATCCAGCAACTGCCCAAGTAGAATAATTGTTTAATTAAAAAGTCTAAATATTATGCAGAATTGAGAATCTAAACAAAAAAGTGAAAGAAAGGAACCCAGAAAAGAAGGATTTCAGTTTATTTTGATGACCTAGCTGGATATGTGCCTGGATATGACCTAGCAAGATATGTGAGGGATAAGCAAGACAAATGTCCAGGTTATGCTTCAAGAAATGGCTTCTTGAAATTTGTCTGATGTGTAGCACAAAAATTGGTCCTGTGGCCGAACATCTTTAACAAAAGAGCAATTTTTCTAGTTTTTACAAAACATCATAAGCTTATTTGTAAGGATCGAAAGTTTAAAGCTGGTGATTAATATGTTGCATCGAGTCCAGATAAAAGAACATTTTCATTTGTGTTAATTTTCAGTTTTTACAAAATAAAATGTTGATCGATCACTAGAAAGATTTCTGATAGTGAATGCTGCTGTACATGTAAACTTTGCTGAAGTACTGGTTGTTCACTTTGTTTTGAATAGACTGGCCCTTGAGCATATTTACAGATTCGTGAGGTTGACACTTGTTGTTGAAAATACTTTTTTCCATTTTTTAAGTTAAGTTATTTAACTCTTGCAGTATTTCAGTACATGAAAGTGTGTCTTGCTGTAAGCTGAACATCAACAGCTCGGAAATTTTTCTCAGGGCTGCAAGAACATTTTTTAAACACAATGCCAGTACTGGTCCAATTTTGTTGTTGTAAAATACTCAAAAATGAATTTCATTTGTATTTCAGTTTCAGTTTTGGTATTTCTACTCATTTAAACTGCTGTGAGACAATTAATGTTTTAATGGCCGCCAATTTCAAAGATAGCTGAAAATTTCATTCAGCTTTTGTTGTTTGCTGACACTTTCATTGACCATATAAGGTCCAACAGGTATATGAGCTCAGATAGTCTGCCTCCGGCTAACCAATAAAAAGTTAATATGCTGGAAATCTGATATCCATACATAGTTCAGTTTTTAATAATAAACAATATCTCTCTGTGGTTTTCTGGAAAATTTCAATTGAGACATCAGCTTCTTGTAGTCTTTTCTCCTAGAAAGAAGATCCCAATTAAGACACACTTTTATCTGGGAGATTTGTTGGCCCACAAGGGACACCAGGAGAGTCTCCCATGTGGGAACATTTGCACACAGTCATATGTGTATACACAATTACTGGTATCCTGCGAATGGCCTGATACTTAACCAATGAGGTTGAAGGCAGAGTTGGCTAAATTCAGGGATATCCCTGATAATTGTTCATAGCACAATGTTCTGTGTTTATTACAGAAAAGCTGGAAAAGCCGCCATATTTAATTCTTAGTGACACACAATTTCGTATATCGCAGGTTATACAAAAGATATTGATATTTTGATATGTGTAAGTTCACATGACAAATGACCGTTTGGACATTTTCAGGGCTGCCAACCCTCCCTCCCCTCCAGATTTTGGACCGTATCTCCCAGTCTCCAGATTAGAGGCTATTTGAGCTATTTTACTGTCAACATGTGTTGACAGCCCTGCATTGTTGAATAATAAATAATGCTGTCTACATACCATCAACTTGGTCAGCAGCATGACAACTCTCATTCATGAGAACTACAATCCTCTCTTTGAATCTCTCACACTGTGAACTCCAAGAGTATGTGTTGTTGTAGTTCTCTCTGAGGGCAATGGCATTCTTATGTCTTTCTTCTGGTTTCTCCTCTGACAACATTCTGATTTTCTGAGCCCATTCTTCGGGTTCTTCTGATTCAACGATGACACATTTTCCACCTTTAACTCTCTCTAACGCTTTGGCAATTCCAGATTCTCTAGTAACAAGAATTGGAATGCCAGCAGACATGGCTTCCAGCGCTACCAATCCAAAACCTTCGGTGCGTGAAGGCATGGCAACCATGTCTGCTTCAAAGTACATCCTCTTCAGTTCTTCTTGATCACAGTAGCCTCGTATGGTTACTTGTCTGCGAGTTATCCTTGTGTTCTGTAGAAACCACGTCTCCATATTTCTGTGTTGACCTTTAGGAGCACCTACAAATGTGATCCTGAATTTCTCCCCAATAGAACCGACTGCATCAGCAATGATGTCATATCCTTTCAGAGCCAGATCCTCATAACTTGCTCTCCCAAATACAAAGATGCCAAACTCATCTGGGCTATGCATGCCTTTGAGAGGTTTCTGATCTGACAGGTGGCGAAAGTTTTCCAAAATTCCAGGAGTGATGACTTCTACGTCAATGCCTGGGAGACATTTACTATACCTTTGCTGCAGTCGCGAGCCTACGGCAATGACCGCATTTGCTTCTTTGCAGAGTTCGGTCTCTTCTTTATGTTTCCTCTCGTTCTCTTCGATTGTAACTGATAAAGAAACTGCCTTTCCGTCGGTTTGCTTGAATTTTCCCAGGTCTTCGTACAAGACGTGCACAAACTGCACCCACTTGCAGTTCGTTGTTCGCACAATGTAGCAGGCTGGAGTTCCAAACTTCAGTCCATGGCCGATCACAACATCAGGATGCAAAAGTTCTGGAGGGGGCTGCCTCAGCCATTCAATGGGATCAGAAGTTCCGGGAACTCTCTTTGCCATTATCATGTGCACTCCGTGTTCTTCAGCATCTTTTCTCTCTGAGTCTTTGCTTTGAGAGACGTAACAGAACACCTTGATCTTGTCACCTGCAGTTTTCGCCAAATTAATAGCAGCTTCTCTGTTGAAGGTGGACAAACCGCCCTTCGACGAATTCCACTCACTACAAACAAACAAAACATTGATACGATCCGGATCTCTCTGCTTCGCGATACCACTCGTTTCACGTCTGGTTAGGCTACTTGCTGACCCCATCTGCGCATGTTGGTTTGATGAATTCCTGGTTTTAGATGAAGAAATGCCAAACGACTCAGACTGCCGCGCAGAAAGCGTGATGCTACAGCTCTGCGCAATCTGCGCAGCAATTAATTTCAAGAATGAGGATGTGGTTGAGTGGTGTTTCTGCACGGTTCCGCAAATGTCCCAGGGGCAGTCCCAGGGTATGGAGTTCCATCCCCGCCAAAAATCAAAGTTGATCACATCATTCAACTTGACAGTTTAACCATTAACTTGGCAAACCTCAACATTATATTTCACTCTTCAACTTTGTACTTTGTATCACAAACATTGAAACTTTTGACATCAACTTTCAAAGTGACGGTTCAACATTCAACTTTAGCCATCAACATTCATGTTTACATATCAACAATGGTCTTGGCACATGGGCTGTCAGCAAAAGATGACGTTTGAATCTCGAAGTCGAATGTTGAGTTACCAAAGGCGCTCCAATCCCGCCAAAATTGAACTTCATAATTCAACTTTCAAGTTGAAAATTTAACATCAAATGTTACGTATCAATACCTGTGTTTAGCAGTGAACATTGCTATTGCTGATGACGCAAATATGCTAGTTCACCATAACGTAATGTTCGATCTCTCAAAGTTGGTTGTTTAGTTATGCACATGTCATCGGCTTCCCCGTGGGGTCGACCCCGCCCCGGGCCTACCACGGAGATATGTGGGGGAATACAACGAGATGGATGGGATTCTTTGCCCGAGGGTAGGGGAAAATCTTGACATTGTTTTACGATCAAAGATTAGGGGGTGGGGGAATTCACAAGTTTGAAAAGGATGTCACGGAGATTTTCAGGTGAGAAACACCTCACCCAGGGGACTTTGTCTTGAGAGATTCCCCGACCCCCCGGGGAAATTCCTCAAGTTTGCTTGACTGATTTTACAATCCCCCTGGTTGGCCCGGGGGTCGACCCCAACTATTTGTGCAATTCAACGTTCTTATGACGACGGGGAGAACTCGATCCAGTGTTGACGAGTTAGACATACAAATCACAGCCACGCAATGCATCACCGAACCAAAAATTAATTCGACAGTACGAAAAATTAATTCACGGAGGGTAACCAAAAATAATTCATGGACAGTGCGAAAAATTCTGAAAGGGTGCCAAAAATAATTCGTACAGTGCAATAATAAATAATTTGTAGGGGGTAGCCCCAAAAAAATTTCACGGAAGGTAACGAAAGAAAGTCAAGACAAAATTTAAAAATATATTTAGACAGTGACATAAAATAGACACCCAGTAAAAGAACAAGCCGACAAAAAAAATCTTGTTTAATTTTGACCAGAACGGAACTTCATAGCTAAGGCCTTACAAAATAACCCGTCCTCTCCCCTACAGCGCTTCAATGGGAGTTTTGGCGGAATTGGTACGTATGGATAACTAAACAACCAATTTTGAGAGATCGAACATTACGTTATGGTGAACTAGCATATTTGCGTCATCAGCAATAGCAATGTTTATTGTTAAACACGGGTATTGATACATAACATTTGATGTTGAATTATCAACTTGAAAGTTGAATTATGAAGTTCAATTTTGGCGGGATTGGAGCGCCTTTGGTAACTCAACATTCGACTTCGAGATTCAAACGTCATCTTTTGCTGACAGCCCATGTGCCAAGACCATTGTTGATATGTAAACATGAATGTTGATGGCTAAAGTTGAATGTTGAACCGTCACTTTGAAAGTTGATGTCAAAAGTTTCAATGTTTGTGATACAAAGTACAAAATTGAAGAGTGAAATATAATGTTGAGGTTTGCCAAGTTAATGGTTAAACTGTCAAGTTGAATGATGTGATCAACTTTGATTTTTGACGGGGATGAAACTCCATACCAGGGGCCAGTTTCTAGAAGCTCCCGGTAATTACCGGGCACGTTAAGCTGTTTTGTTTGCCATTCCAGACACAGGGTGCAGAGGAGTTCTGTTCGATCGTACACGACAAAGTCTCACCTTGTTAATTCCAAAATATAAAAATTACTTTGTACGATAAAGATTGTCGAAATGAAATCCTTCTGATTGTGAATGTTTTCTGCTTCCATATCCTTGTATATCCCCCGATCTTGTCTCTTTGTGGTACGGTTTCAGCAATGTTTATTTGCATATACCGCGGACAAAAGTACTGTGGGCGCGCACGGTTACAAAAGGTTGGCTTACAGTACAGGAAGAGTAAAGGGAGGAAACCGATTTAGGCTCAATTTTTTGATTCCCTGTAACTAACATGAAATTCAATGAAAAGGCCTCATTTTTCGTATATGGTTTGCAATTTTCACTTTTTAGAACTTTTAGAATTCTGTTGAAACGGTCGGAAAACTAACATTTTTGGCAAAGGAGATTTACGGCCTCATCACACCGCTTTCGTTCAATGTGCACCGCAACAACTGGTGACGGAAATGACGTATAGTGTGTTGTGATCTCGAAGAATAAACGTGTTGGAAGTACTCGCTGGCGGTCTCTATTTGTGTTTCGGGGTTCTACAGTAAGCGACAAGGATCGTTCTTTTTCACTCGCGGTTTCGTGGAGGTATTTGTCGATATTTTTCTCTTTTCAACGGCGGTTTATAAGCGGTGGCGAGATGAGCGGAGCTAACGCTAGTGGTTCAACCAGCGAGTCGGGAGGTGTTGGAAGCGTCTCTGTTTCCCTGGGTGTCGGTTCGTTAGAATCATTGGTTTCGCAGACACTTGATGACTACTTCGTTCCAAAGGCATACATACATACTTACTTATCCTCTCCCCGTCGGGGCTTTTCAGGGATAGTTTACCAATGCTTCTCTAGGATGAGATCGGACGTCAGCCTGTAAAGGCGCCTCTGGCTGCTGCTATCAGTCCATATTTCAGGGGCACCCAACGAGCCAAATCAACCAAAAGCTGTAGAAAGGCATTTTTAAGCGCCTTATGGTATTTGAAGTCTGTTTAAAGCGATGTTTTCTTAAGCTAGAAGAAGTTCATCTGTTCGGATTCCCTAGCTGAAATTTTAATTGCCCGAAAATGTTAGGGAACAAAATCTCCCTCTGAGAAAATGCAAGCTGAAATGAGCTTTCCACGAACTTCCTAGAAAACTATTTTCTTTCCGAAAATGCTAGCTGACGTTTTTGACTGCCAAAAACAGCTATTATGACCTTTCCGAAAACCTCATGGGCTAATATTTCCCAATTTCGAATCTTTTAGGCCACGTTTTAGTTACGAAAAACCGAGTGAACTCTTTAATCGACACCGAAAGCGCAAGGCGAACTACCCTCCACCGAACAGATATCTACCGAAACTTGTCGTTGGGTGCCCCTGATATTTGATCTCACCCACCTACCCAACCCACACATGAATGTCAATTGCAGATGAAAGGTAGAGATAGACCACTACACCGGGAACTCCGTCCCCTACGCTTATCGAACAGTGTGTGGGTTCTTTAACGTCCCACAGATTATTAGGTACAAGGGTTGTGAGACGGGACCTACGGTTTATCGTCCTTATCCGAGAAGACTAGAAAGTCTAACCATTTGCAGATGTTATTACAAAGGCAGCACTTTTCTCCTCAATTATTTAAAGACCCTAAGTGTTGGTTCGGCCGGGGTTTGAACCCGCGAACTCCCGCACGCTAGTCCGGTATTCTACCACTCAGCTGACCACTGAGCTAACCGGTCGGCGGTTAGGCAAACGTTCCGTTTGAGAGGCACATGTTTCTGCAGATTGCACAGGAAATCAGTGAAACCGTTGATCAGTTTGTTTGTCGGCTTCGTCAACGTGCGGTTAGCCGTGACGTCGGTGCCCGGGCTTCGGTGATAGAGAAGACCACTATATTCGAGATCATGTCATAGACAAGTGAATATTCGACACATGCGTAGGACGTTTTCAGAAAAGGAGAAGACTTTGATGCTCGAAAGTTTGCTGAGAATTGTCGAAGCGTGAGAATTGTTCTAATTATTAGCTAGCTATTGTTTGAAGGGTATATGTTGTGACCTCGTAGAATAAACGTGTTGTTTGTATTTGCTGGCTATCTAGTCTGTCTAGCTCAATTTGTGTTTCCCTGGGGGACGGTATCGTTTTTTTTTTGCCTCCGGTGAGTTTTCCTTGAGTGGAGCTGACCTTTTGAAAGACAAACTTGCTGTTTTATCCTCCCCCAACGGGAGATTACTCTCCCGTTTCCGGTCACTGCCCACTTCCGTCACCAGTTATTGCGGTTCACATCGAACTAGTCACGTGACGCTTGTTTCCTCCCTTTACTCTTCTTTTACTCGGCACTTCGTGCCTCGTTCGGAAAGCTTCGCTTTCCGATTTCCGAAGCTTATTCGGGCAAAGACCATATGCGCCCCGCGGCCAGCGTCAGTTCGATGCGGTATATGCAAGTAAACATGGCGGAAAGCCATACGAGAGAGACAAGATCGGGGGATATAGAAGGATATGGAAGCAGAAAACATTCACAAATCAGAAGGATTTCAATTCGACAATCTTTATCGTACAAAGTAAACATATTTTGGAATTAACGAGGTGAGACTTTGTCGTGTACGATCGAACAGAACTCCTCTGCACCATGTGTTCCAGATGGTTGTTTCATACGTTTTGAAAATCATCCAGTAAAGTTATCAGCTAAAGAAACAAAATGGACTTCATTGGAAGTAGTAAATACTGTAGCAATCAAATACAACCTCGTCACACCACCCTCGTTGCTTCGCTCCTCGGGTGGTGTTTTCTCGGTGGTATTTGATAGCTACAGTCTTTACTACTTAGGGCAGCTCCCGCGAAGCAGGCCACCCCACAAACCAGCCGCCCCCCTTTTAAACAATCACGCGCATGAGGTATACATCATGAGCATCAACACGGTCGGCACCCCCACCACACCGGCGGGCCAATTGAACAAGCACACCCGTATGTGAATGGCACCCCCTATTAAACAATCGCACCCCAGTGTCCACGAGCGTCAACACCTATGACAGCTCTACCATGCATGAGTATGACGAGGCGGAAACACTTGAAAAAACTTGTGGGGTGCCTCCCCCCCCCCCCCCCCCCCCCCCGAAGTCAAGGAGAAAATCCTGCGGGAAGCTTTTGCATTAAAGTTTAAAGAAAGCCGGGGAAGGCTTCGGGTGGAACAACGTTCACGAACAAATTGCAAAGTTGTTTAGCTTGCTTCATACGCAAAAACTACCAAGAGGAATGGTTTGGAGGGGGCGTAGGGTCCATGTTATTAGAAAAATAGTACGGGAGTTTATGGTTGATCTGCATTCCATTTCCCCGCGGAGGAGGCGGGGGCAGTCGAGGCACCGAGCTTCGAGAGCGGGAGGGTCCCACTTGCATACCCTTCCCGATAATGCTCTTCACAAGGTCAATAGCAAGGGGAACCTCGATTGAAGCCAACATTCCGAGAAAACCCCCATAGTGGGCGGCACCGCCTCCACGAACCATCCCCTCCCAACCAACATTTTTTCCACCGCCTTTTTCTGGTGTGGAGACAACCTTTGAGAGAGTCTGTAAAGCTCAATTTCCCTCGGCCCGTAGCCCTTTCCGAAAATCTTTTTCAAAGCTTTGTCCGCAGCGAAGCTCAGCCCCGCAGTCGCCAAAGCTTTGGCGGCGGATTTGGCCGCGGGTGCAAGAAAAGGTCGAGCCAGACTGAACACCGTCGAAAAAAGATTGCCACCGCTCTGTGTGATTTTAGCGATTTGTGTTTTGTTTATCGTGAGATCGGCGCTGTGCCCCTTGCGGGCGGATTTCTTTGTGTGGTTGATCTGGGTGGCAGTCAAAAGGAGGGTGTCACCACGACCAATTTGTTCGGGTTTGAGCCGCAGAGTAACGGTCGTTCTCGAGGCAACAGCTTTTTGCAGGCTCTGTTTCTGCCCATCGGAGAGCGCAATCTGAAACGGATGGTACGTCGTCGCCATCTTATACTAAAAAAGAGAATTTTTCAAGTCGCTGCCAACTCGTTCCCGATTTGTTTGTTGATGACTTCTTCTTCATTCAGAACGGCAACATAAACGATGTAATCCTGGGCATTAGCCGCTTCATTCAACCGCCAATGCAAAATCATTTGCTTCTCCTCCCCCGTCATACTCGATTTTGGTTGCCCGGAGATCGAAGTAAATCACAGAGTAAAGCTTGGAGAAGTTGTCGTGACTCACTTGTGTTCCTGTGTTGACGTCGTTCCTTCGGTATTTGTATTGGACGAGGTCGCTGTAGATCCGCACAAGGTCATCACCCTCGTAATCGACCTCGTGGTAATACTCCGACCCGTACTGAAGCTCACAAGTGCTCAATTTCGCGGAGTTGTCCCCATCCAAATCAGAGGTGTCGAAGCTGTAGGGGTTGTACTGCAAAGCGTTCTCTTTTCACGACTGTTGGAAGAAAACGAAGACGTGTTTGGCGTTTCTTACGCCGGGGGAGAACGACCACTGGCCTCTCACTTCCCGTCGGGAGATGCTGAGATACAATGTCTCCTTCAAGTAACGCCACTGGGTTGGTTTCAGGAACTTTCGTTCACAAGTTTCCGGCCATCGGGAGACAACTGCTGTTTTGGAACCCAGAGCTGGATGTCTTTGACCGAGATTCGCTGTCCGGTGGCGTCGTTCTGAAAAATCATTTCGTTGTGACTCTGCAGTTCGATTTCAAATTGCAACCTCAACGGGGGAGGAGTCTGTCCTCTAACTCCTCGAAAAAGGAATAATGGTTGAGAGGGATCAAAGTCTTGACGTTTCCCACCCCGCGCGAGCGCTCGTGCCGCGCCTTGATCCCGAGATTGGTGGCGGGTGTGGCGGGGTTTGTTACGGTCGTGTTGTCGTTGTCGAGGTACCAAAACTCTCTTTTCGCCACCGTTTGCGCGTAATCATTGGAGCACTCCAACAGTGTTTTTATGAAGATGATTTTGTGAACGTCGTTGGCTGTGTAAAGTGTTTTTCCTGCGGACTTCACCGTCAATTGCTTGATCAACGAGAAGGACCCATTTACCGGCGTTGTTCGCAATGGTGACCCCGTCGGCGAGAACCTCGAAACGGTACTCCACCATAAAAAAACATTGAACCAGTCACGGACAACATCTCGATCTCTCACGGAGAATTTTATTCCATGTTTTTCTTGGTGCTGGCCGTTGGCGTGAAACGTGAGCGGGGTGACGAGATTGAAACGCTCGTAATCAACTCTTTCCAGATACCGCGGCGACCTGAACATGGTGTATAAATTCCCGAAAAAAATTCAAAGCCGGTTGGCCAAAATTTGAGTCAGCTTCCACATGGCGTCTTTCCCTTTCTTCTGGGGAGGTTTCCCCCGTCCAAGCAACAGTTGGCTTATCTGTTCCGCCCCAGTTTCGCTGATTTTCGCGATGGTTTTAACCGCTTCCTTCTTTTGGGAGGCAGACGCTTGTCTTTCAGCTTGCTGAATGAGGGGCGCGAGGGTGTCGCAGATCACGCCAGAGCCTTTGTGTTTGAAGCGAAACCGTCCAACTCTGGGGCCGAAAATTTTTGTCCACTCACTCACACGAAGCATGTCGCTGTATACCTTTCGAGAAATTTTTCAGGCGACTTCACGGATCACGAGGGATAAAGCGACATCGGAACAGTTGAGGTCCAAAGTGTTGTTCGCCCCATCTGAGATCCGGATTCACACACTGTCGAATTCGGATCTGATGGGGTGAAATTCGAGGTGAAAAGGTTCCTCCTTGAAAGGGAAACTGACGGGGAGATCCACGGTGGAAATGCTGTACAAAACATCAGCCGGGACGTTTTTTGCATTTCTTGTGATCAAATTGCAGTGAATGAAAACCCAATCAACACCTCTCGTGATGTTCGGGATCTTTTCACCAACGAAATTCGTCGAATCTTTCAAGATATTTTTGTCGAAGCCGAGCAGGTCCGAAAACTCACCGACAGAAAGGTCGAGCTCGTAGTCTTGTGCGACCCCAATCACCACTCGGTAAATCGTCAAATCGAAGTACAGGTTGAAGATTCCCTTTCTGTCGGCAGCGGTTGGATCGACGTACCCCGTGTGCCCCTGCAGAAAGGAGGCGAGGTTAGTGTAGCTGTACATCCCGTCGGGGATAGTCAAAGTTTTCCAAGCATCATCCTTTTTCCTCCATCTCAGCTGGTTGTTGTTGTAGCGCGCCGCCACGTTGTGCCAAGAGTAAGTCATCGTGATGAGTTTCTTGAGGGCGGCTTTGTATTACTGGTTGGGGTTTAGTTTAATGGCCGGCTCAAAGAAATTTCTGAAATCGTGGGTCGGCTGGTTGCCGCGCCCCTGTTGCAGATTCGCGAGCCTGGAGTCGAGGAGCAAGAATTCGTCGTTCATCCTATAGAATTGCGTAAAATTTCATTTCCTTGTCTTCTCGTAATACTACCAAGACGGGTGAGTTCGGAAACCAGCTTTTTGATGTCTTTCCGGAGTTTGAGTGAAGTGTTTCCAACTTTGATGGAGCCAAGCTTCACGTATAAATCGTCAATCATTTTCGATTCCTCAGGTGTCATTCCGCTTCCCTCCATCCATTCTTCCAAGTTTTCGTCTTCGTCTTCGTCGTCGCCAGCAACAGCGGGTCTGCGGGAAGAAATTTGCTCTAAAGCCTTTTCCAAAGACGACGGCTCGCTGGTGGGTTTCTTTCGTGGGAGGCTTTTCGTCAGTTTTTTCTTTCCTAATTGGAGTTGACTCGCCGACAGCGGCGATGTTCGGACGGGTGGCGGCGGTTGCGGGGCTCTTACAGCAAGTAGAGCATCTCTTCGCTTTTTGATATCATTAAAATACCACCCTTTGTATTTTCCACTTTTAACCACTTGTTGCCCGCTTCGCTCCATTTTCGTGACCATACCGCTGAGCGATCGCAAATCGTTTGATTCGTTGTAGCTCTCGAGAAAAGTCGTTGGGGCTGGTTCCCCCCAAGTTTGACGGGGAGGCGCCTCTTCCTCCAGAGGTTGTGGGGGCGCAGGAAACTCGAAGTCTTCGTCATCGTCAATTTCGAATGGAGGGGTGTTGGAGCCTCCGGCTGGAAACCTTCCTGCCACTCGAATGGGTTAATTCGATCGAACTCATCCATTTCGCAGTTCGGCCCTTCTTCTTGGGGGACCGGCTCGGTTTTGTCCAACCGTTTCGTGATCGGTTTGAAAAGTTTCTCCGCGGTTGCCTCGCCCATCGCCTCAGCGATTTTGTGGTTTTTGAATTTCTGTCTAATTTCCCGTTCCTGTTCTTCGACATCGGCATCTGCCGCGGCCCGCTTGCGCCAGTTCTTCAAAGACATACGGTTTTTTACAGAGTAGTATATGGAAAATCAAAATGCCGAACTATGACCCAGGAATTGTGTCAAAGAATTGGAAACAGGGGGACCCGTCCATGCCCGAAGACATTTTCCGGATGCTGATCTGCGGCCCCAGCAATTCGGGCAAAACAAACGTCCTGATGCACATGCTTTGCAAGCTGTTGATGTACGACAAGGTTCTGCTTTTCTCGAAGAACCTCCACCAGAACAAGTACCAGACACTTCTGCACTATTTCGATAAGATCGTCAATCCCCACGTCGGATATGAAGTCATCGAAACGTTCGGGGACGGCATTGTTCCCGCTAGGGAAGTTGCCCCCAACAACCAGAAAATCGTCGTGTTTGACGATCTGGTTTGCGAAAAAAACGAAAACGAGATTATCAACTACTTCATCAACTGTCGCCTCCGAAACTGCGCCGTCATCTATTTGTCCCAAACCTTTTACAAAGTTCCAAAAAATATCCGAGACAACTGCAGCCACTTCTGCCTCTTCCGTTTCCTCCCGCATGAGAACAAACGGATCGCCAAGGAGTTGGGGTGGATCTCGGCCTGCTGAACCGCGCCACCGTCGAAAAATTCTCCTTCTTTTATTACGACAAACCCAACAGAGAGATGAAAAAGAGTTTCGATGAAAGAACATAGGAAGATAACCAACATGGGGTGGCTAAACGAACTTCCGGGAATTTTTTTCAGAAGAGCGGGGAAGGGAGAACCCGGGCCTCCTGGCCCCCCTGGTCCGCGAGGCCAACATGGTGAGAAAGGCGATCCCGGTCCCACCGGCTCAACCGGTGCGCAAGGTCCGACGGGGCCGCACGGTCCTGACGATCCTGCTGGCCGGCAAGGTCCACATGGGCAAGAAGGCCCTGCTGGCCCTGCTGGCCCTCGAGGTCAGGCTGGCGTACAAGGTCCGAAAGGTGATCGTGGGCAGCGGGTTTGAAAGGAGACAAAGGCGACCGCGGACAAACTGGTGTGAAAGGTGACAAAGGAGATCTCGGCCCCCGGGGATCCGCCGGCTCGCGAGGTTTGAAAGGTCTCCGAGGACCGCAAGGTCCGGAAGGACCGCAAGGACCGCAAGGCGTACAAGGTCCGCAAGGTCCAGCGGGTTCACACGGAATTACGTGAAAACTGATGGGAGCAACCAAATGCTTGCGAACTTGGACATGGGGACCAACCGAATCGTCGATCTGGCTGATGGGATTGGTCGTACTGACGCAGCGGACATGCACAACCTGTCCGTTAGGCTGTCGCCGAAACCGAACATTGACACGGTTCTTCTCAGGGATGGCTCGCAACCAATAACCGTGACGGTGTCAACATGAAATGCGTCGATGCAGCTCATTTGACTTTTTCCGGTCACCAACCGAACCCTTCAAGTATTTGATGGACGATATCGATGAATCGTCGGGTGAAAACAACATCACAATTCTCATAATCAACCGCTTTCCTGAATCACCCCATCCGATCAACAAAAACGCATACCTCTTCACGTCAATAAAAGACACAGATGGCAGCAACCAATACCGCTCGCACATCGGCTTCGATCTCTACACATTGCCCGTCGGTTACTACACATTTGTTGTCGAATACTTCCCTCCAGAGATGCGAAATGTCAGGGTGACTGCAAGCGCAACCACTTTGTCAATTAGGGGGCAGGCGTCGAAAACCTTCCCACCAGTCGGGTCGGCTAATGGTTATGTGAAAACCTTGGTTCGGTTTCACCGATGGCGAAGCTCGCCCCCCGCCTACATATTCCTTGATTTGCACCGAGAAACGACAAAGACTTCGCCAGCGGGTAGAATGGTGGTGTACGGTGTGGAGGGCTTTGTTTCAAATGTTCCTTCGACTGTGTATGACCAGGTCTATGTGGTGGACGACGGGCGGATGGTTTTGCAGACCGACTTGGATTTGCATGGACACAGACTGATGAACAACAAACAGGAGGGGCTTTCTTTTGACTCTGGTGGGAGAATCAGCATGCACAGTAATTTCAATATCAATGGGTGCAACGTGGTCGGAAAGAATGGGGGAGGTTTCGAAGTTGATGACAATGGTCGGTTGGACGATTTGGATCTAAACGGGCATGGGATTCATGAGGTTCTTCGTTTCCAAGGAGGTGACATAAAGTTGTTGAAAATTTTGAATTTAAATGGACACAATTTGATTGGCTACACCAGTCGTGGAGGGGAACATCATCTTCATGGATATTTTGAATTCAAGAATCAAAGTAGTGCTCCAGTTTTCTTTTCCCCCAGCCAAACGTTTGGTGTGATTCCCTCCGTTTCTCGGGTTAGGCCTTTTCTTGAGTGGTAGTAGTGGTCTTCCAGTGGCACTCAGTTTCGCGCCTCGTCCATTTGAACCTTCCAACGTTTCTCCTCCGGTTTTAGGATTTCAAAATGTTACAGATGGGTTTCACAGATCTGTGACATTCAATCCTAATTTTACGTTTTCAGATTACTTGTCTGAGCAAGTAAATGCGTCCAAAAACAGGGGCCACGCCCTCATCACTGTGAAAGGAGCTATTCTCATCACCTTTCAGAAAGTGTCAAAAACCCTCGTAAAATTTTTCACAAAAAAATATACATGAATCATATCGACAGCTTTCTTTGCACATACACCTGGTGCAACTGGTGCGACAAGTGCCGCCTGGTCTGCCCCTGCAAAAATCCTAAACCCAAGTGGCACGAACGGGAAAAACTCCGCCCAGCCATGCTCACGGCGCAACCAAAAGGCTCTTCTTACGACACCGTCTTCTGAATTTTTCCTATATTATACGGCCATGCGGTTGCTAAAAAGAAAACCTCGACCTCCCCCTATCAACATCTTCGGCTTCAACCACATCGACCCGAACCTTCTGAATGATACCTTTGAGATGCTGAAACACCTCTATGCTTTTTACCACAGGAAGCATTGGGGCTACGACAAGCTTTTCCGAATGTACCAACGTAGAAACCTGCTTTGCAATGTGGTTGCGGGGAAGGCTGTGCTGACTAAGGCTGTCGCCGAAGGAATAAATTTCAATCCTGGTGTCATTGCCGGTCTGACCGCGTTTGGCGTTGTCGTCAAAATCGTCGCAACTGCAAAAAAATACGACAAAAAGGCGGAGAGGCCGGCTTCGCGCGAGTGGAATACATGAAAATTCTGGATACCATCAGGTTTCATCTCCGGGAGAACCCCTCGACCAGGAAGCTTTTCGTGACAAGCTCAAAATGATGGATGACTTCGTTTCCGATCACTGCATGGAAATTTCCTGAAAAACACCAGGTGGAGTATACCAAACATTTCATTGCAAATTAGCGCGCCACCATCTGACGAACCAGTCTGTCGCTTTTTCTCGTGTTCGTGGTTTGATTTTCTCGTAGACCGGCGCAATCTTCGCGAGAATTTCGTTTTTGCGTGGCCAGATTTCTTCGGAAACCGCTTGGAAATAGTCGTGAAAAAACAAATGTAATTGACCGACTTTTCGGTTGGAAAAAAATTGCCGAAATTGAAGATGACATTTCCCAAACAGCGCCACCCCGACCCTGTGTTGACGGCAGCAAAAATACCGTATTTTTCGAGAGTTCTGCGAATATGAACACGAGGAATCAGAACAATCTGCCACCCCCTTTCTTCCCTCGTGGGGTGAAGAATTGTGTCAAGCGGTTCGACACGCCCACAGTTTTCGCAAACAAACTCGAAATCCCGCCTTCTTTCTTGAATCTTCCCTGCGCAGTCGCAAAAAATTCTTTTTTTCGCGAACAAAGGGGGAGGCAGTTCAGGTTTCAGGTCTGAGGGCACCTGCAAAGCTTTCTGCTTACTCTTCGTCAATCTCGATTCCAAACATCCTCCGTTTTTTCCAGTGTAATATATATTCAAATGAATGTCAAAACAAGAGCGGCGGCTTTCCAAAATTTATTACAGCCCGAAGGGGTATTGGAAGGGATTGGGTGCAATGAAAAGATTGGCACGAGTCGCGCGAGTCCCGGAAAAGGTTGCTGGAAGATGGCTGGGCAAACAGGCTCTTTGGCAGGTGTTTCTTCCCCCGCCGCGATACATTCCTCGACCGAAGTTTGATGTGCCTGTTCCCAACGCGGTGCACCAAGCCGACTTCCTCTTCATGCCCCACGACCGAGTTGAGGGCAAACTTTGGAAGTATGCGCTGACTGTCGTCGACATTGGCAGCCGTTTCAAAGAGGCCGAACCACTCTCCACGAAGGATTCTGGGGAAGTCGCTTTGGCTTTCGAGAAAATTTTCAAACGCGGACCGTTGAAATGGCCGAAGTTGCTGCAAGTAGATCCGGGCCGAGAGTTTATGGGCGCTGTTTCGCGAGTGATGGAGGAACATGGCACATCAATCAGACGTGGGCATCCGGGAATCCACCGCGACCAAGGAATTGTGGAACGGTTCAACCACTCACTTGCAGAGCGGTTGTTTCGCCACCAGTACGCTATCAAGATGCGCCTGCCAGAGGGGGAACGGTCTGTGGCGTGGGTACGGAGAATTCCGGGAGTTGCTGCAGCAATTAACGATTGAATAACTCGGCTGACCGGGTTGAAACCTATCAATGCAATCAAGCGGCGCCGGGTGCCTGCAGAACCGGCCACGGCTCCTTATGGGAGACCTGTCGGGGCTGCCGAAAAAGCGCTTCCTGGTGATGTTGAAGTACGTTATTTGTTTCAACCAGGTGAATTGGAGGGGGGTGCACGAAGGGCCACGACCCTGTTTTGTCTTTGAAAACTTTCACATTTGAAAGAGCAATGAGGAAACCAAACCAACATGTCCTGTATTGGCTTCACGATGGGCCCTTGCGCAGCTTCGTGCGTGAAGAATGAATGGTTGTTCCACCAGATACTGAATTACCACCAGTCAACCTCTCCTGATTCTTAGAGATTTTTCACCCATTTTTTCGTTCGTAATAGCTTGTGGGAACTCTTTCGTGAAAAACGGGGTGAAAAGTTTCCCACGGTAAATCAAGTTTATGAATCTTTCCTTCTCGCAAACAGGAGAAACAAGTTCCATGGAATTCACACCTGCATGTCTTGCAAACAACCATTTTTGTGTTTATTTGTTTTCGTGAACAGAAGGGGATCTGGCGTTTCACCTCCATATTCCTTCGGGATTTATTCCTTCAAAAGCTAAAACTCAATCGGCTCCGTGTGAATCCCGTCCGGCAGCACGTGCCGCTTGTCGTAGTAGGCGGAGAGCCCCAGTGTCTTTTACTCGTACGTCATCATTCGTCCCTCCTCCATGCGAAATCCCATGTTCGTTGCCAAGTCCTTGCTGCCAAGAAGGGCCGCCTTGTAACGCCCCCAAGTCAACCTTTTTTGTTTCTTTGACACCCCCTTCGCGCTTAGTTTGTTTTTTCCGTTTTCCTCTTCCTCGACGAAGTAACATTTGGAGCAAAGAGCGATCATTCGCTCACCCACACACTCAAGTTTGGACAGCCCCGGCTCGCGGTTGCTCCATTTGTCCCAAGCCAACCATTGATCTTTTTCTGCTTCAAACTCTGCCCGCTGTTTGGGTTTGATCACGTCTTCCAGCTTGTCACCACTGATCGCCATGTAAGTACTGTCTGTGTCCATCTAGATTAACTCAACGTTGCTGCGGTCGATGAACTTGTCGAGAAAGTCGTAGTAAAACTCCAGCATCCGCAACTTGGCCAGCTGATAAACAACGATGCCAACTTGAAACGGTCTCTTGATTGAGATTCGCGCCTTCCGGCTCTCCAACTCGTAGGCTTCTCCGATGTCGTCGAGGTCGTGGAAGAACGCACTACCCAAAGCCCTGTCGACGATCTTCTCGTCTTTTGTGTACGATACGTTCGTTTGGCGCTCCACAGCTTCGATCATTTTCCCATACGCGCTGTTTCCCAACAGTTTGAAAACCTCCGCGAGCAGCGCCTTGCTTTTTTCCACATCTCCGTTACGGCGTGCTATCGTTACTTGCTCGACGAACCAGGTGAAGATTTTCTTTGGCTGGTAGTCGATTGTTCGGTGCACCGCTTTGATTTCCGCGCCGTGAGCAAGGAACCACCGCAGAAGCGGGGCGTACACCAACATCTTTTCCACCGACAGCGTGCCCAGCAGCTTCTTTCTGTCTCCGCGGGTTCTGCCGGTTTTTTGCAGGTAGTCCAACATGTGCTGTGGCACCGCCTCTGCGGGGACTTGTTTGTTTACAAAGAAAGGGGCAATTTCTTCGAACTTAGCCACAAATGTTGGGGAATCTCGATGGCAACCTCCGCGAACCCAAACCTCCCCCCCGAAGCAGGTAGTGCTGAGAGACTCCAGGGATCGACACCGCGTCTTTGAGAATGTCGATGCCCTTTTCGGTGTAAAAGGCGCGCATTTTTTCCAGCGCTTCCAACCCAAGAACAACATCCAGGTTGTTGTAGTGACGCAGCCAGTACGCGAAGGTTCGCATTCCCTTTTCTTTGAAACGACGTTTGCATTTTTTTGAATTCTTTCATCGACAGCGGGTATTTTTCTTCCAACTGCGAGTACCAAAAGAAGTAATCGGGGAGACCGGGAAAATCCAGTTTTTTAGGGGAATCAAACCACTCGTATGGAAACCACGATTTGTGGGCTGCACAGTCGTAAGCTTTCACCCACTTGTCATAACCCGTTCCCTGGCCGAGATAGTTGATGATATCAAGAAAGACTCTTTTGTAAACAAGAACTTTATCTTGTTGGCGTCTTTTGCAACTGTGATTCTGTCGGTGGTCTCGCTTATTTGTCCCACGAAATATTCTTTGATGAGGGTGAGATCGTACCGACCTGAGTTGAATCCGAGAACTGGCACCTGGTCACACCATTCTTCGATTTTGGCGCGGCGAGTTTTCGGTATCAGGTGAATGTCCTCTGGCAAAAACTCCGCCCGCACCCTTTCTCGAATGTTTTTCCCCCGCCGCTCCAACTCTTCCACAGACTTGCCAATCAACTCTTTCGGGTCTCTCTCGCAAATGTGTGTCGGAGTTCGTTCGAGTGTGTCCCCGATGGAAACGGAAATTGGCACGTGCGCGTTTTCGAACGTCAATGTGTTGGTCGGTTCTTTTCGGTAATTTTTATCGCCAAAGGCCTCGAAATCGTACAGGACGGTGTGTGGGAAGGATTTTGTGAAAGTTTTTGGTATGCGTTGGTCGCGTCCAACTTCACAATCCCACACTTCGACGACATTGAAATCCGCCTCGCGAAGTGCTCTTGTTCGCTGCACGGTTTCCTGGAAAAGGTCTTCGCGGGTTTTCATCACTTTTTCTTTTTTTCTTTGGTTTTCTTTTCCACGCTAACGACCGTGAGTACGTTTCGGTTTGGCAAACATTTTGGACACCCGTGGAAATAACAACCGTGATACTGGAAAACCGAGTTGGATGGGGGTGAAAACCGTCCACAGGGGCTCCAACCACCCATCTTTCTCCGCCATGCCCGCACATCGCGTGATGGATGTGAATTCCTCGCCGGCGCGCTTCTCTTTCGAGCCAGTTGGTGGGCGTGGCGAAAGTGACTTTGTCGGAGAAGAAAGCTTGCTCGAAATTTGTTTGTGGCGCTTCGACTTTTTCGTTCAGGCATATGATTTGTGTTTCACCTTTGGCACAGGTTCCGTTGTGCCGCTGAAGACTGCCGCTTGTGTGAATCTTGCGTTACAGTGCGCAAACAATGCCACTACCTGTCTGCTATGGCTCGTACACACGAATGCCAAGCCACTCATTGAAAGGTTTTCCTTCGTTAAGAAACCATTCGACTTTTTCCAGTTCATCCAGCAACGTCCTGGGACGATCTCGGTGAAAATCTAGCTGGGAAACCCCGAAGAAACTTCGTGCAAGAAAGAGCGCTGCTTCCTTGAAGCGGTCTGATCTTGAACCTCGGTGAACTGCGATGCAACGCCACAAACAAAGGTTGTCCTAAAAAGTGTTCAGAGCCAGCATTGCCTGACCGCGGGCGGCGTGTGCACGATTTCGCAACCAATTGGGTAAAGGCCCCGTTCCCAGCAGCGGAGCACGATCCAACACGATTTTCACGTCAACGCTTTCAAACCCATCGAAAACCCATTTTGTGTTCGGTCTTCTGACTTTCAAAATCGGGGGTGGAAGCTGAATAATTGGACCTCGATTATTCATTATTCTTTGGGAATTTTTTTTCTTTCTAAATTTTTGTGGATTATTCATTATTCATTACTGCTCGGCGCAAGAAGGATTGAATTCGAATTCAAATTATAATACATTTGGTCATAATGTAATACCGTCATATTATGCTCAAAAATCTACTCGCTTTAATGTTTTGTCAAACTTAACTGGTATTTACTCAAACCTTAGACTGAATCTCAATCAGTTCAAATTAAAGGACCTCCTTGTTGCGTTACATCTTCTCAAGCTCTCTCACACAAGAAGCGCGTCGAATGCCACATTGTAATTGACTGGGCATGGCACCACCTTGCCTCACGAGGGAAAATAAATTCTCTGCCATTAGCGTTACTAATGCAGACAACCTCACGTATATTGAATTAGATTTTCGGCATCTAACTCTAGCTCTGCGAAAAGATTTTTTAGTTGATTGAAGCTGCCATGCATCCCAAAAGACCTCCTTGTTGCGTGCGGCGAAACGTGGTCAGGACCTTGGGTTGATGTTCGGCCGGTCTTCTCCTTTGTTTACTGCGCCTGGACATCAAAAACAGCACCCATCTCTCTGTTACTACCATTGCCTCGAAAACGAGAACCTTGCTGCTCGTCTTTGGTGGTCAACGTACTGTGTCAAATACCTATGCGTATGGATACATTAGTGATGACAGTGGCTCTGCGTCGGTAACTACACTTCGGATTACCTTGTTTCCACTGACACAATTAAATAGGGAACGTCTCATACTTACGATGCCGTTAAGGGAACAAAATCTTGCTTATGAGACAGCGCCATCCTCATTTCCTGGATCGTTAACTTTTCCCTGCATAAAAGAGCGCGATCCTTGCAGTAGTGTTCGCATGAGAAACGTTTCATATAGCATATTTCCCACACGACACGAAGAGACTGTCGTCTACAAGGCACATTCCCGAATGAGATGAAATAATGGTCAAAACGATTTGTAGATAGCAATGTTCCAAGATTAGAGTGCAAGATCATAATGCCAGCCACGTTTATGGTACCGTTTGCAACAAATGATCGGTCCTTTGAAAACGCGACTGCCACTGGAATTACACTACCGTTAATTGTATTTGCTAGGTAGAATTGCCAAATGAAGTCTTGTACTGCATTGATCTTTCATCCAGAAAATGCCAGTACGAGAACACAGCGGATCGCACAGATTTCAAATTATGAGGCGGGTCTGCCATGAGAAATTCAAGAGTTTCTGGGTAAAAGGCAAATAACCTCTTCATGAAAGCCTTTTGACGAGATTCACAATCAAAACACCGGTCAAGCCTTGCAAAATTCTGAAACGTATCTGATCTTTTTTGAGATAATTAGAACAGGGTGTTGCTGCTGCTGGATGCCATTCTTTGAATCTCGTTTTGAGACATCACAAACGCGTTTACTGGTCCAGTAATCTCGATCGCACTTAATAAAAACACTCGTCTGTCGTCTGGCCCAGTACTATTAGGCATCCTTCACAAACGTTGATGATGGTCAGCTTTTTTTGCAACTCTTGTATACCTAGGCAGCCACCTTGCGAAACTTCGTAAAACACAGCATCTAGTCCAGACACTTTATCGTCCATTGACGTTAAGTGCACTTCTAAGGCTCGAGTGTTGAATTTACATGATTTCATGAGAAGGGCTACAATCTCTGTGTCAGACTTAACTAACAGTTCTTTAACTTCATCTGCCAAATTCACAGGTGGATCGTTTAGCGCGATCATTAATACCATTATCCTGCTAAAGCTGAAGACCTGGTTTGATAGACATAGCATGCGCGCATCACTCGCTGTAGCAATAAGAAACCTACCCACAGCCTGCCCTTTTAAACTGACTGCTTCAGTTCCTTTCATTGGAAAGAACATTCGACACACATCATCAATTTTTACACCGTCGATAACATGGGGCATTGGGCTCGTAGTTGAAATGGTTCGGGCTGAAAGAGTCGCAAAATTGGGACTTCCGATCCATTCGGCTGGTGGCATACTGACATCCCCAAGGTTTCCTTTCCCGTGACCACCGATACCATTGAAAAAATGCATTGCTCCGTTTCCATAACAACTAGGGGATCTTGAGCAAAAGGCATGGCAAAAATCCATATCGGACCAAATACCAAAACTCTTTAAAACAGTTTTGTCGACATTAAGCAAATCAATATCATAACACACGAGTCAATCTTGCATTCCAGGATCAGCCTTTAGGTTAGGGTGGAGGCAGATGATTCTCTTCCTTGTCTGCAAAATCTTTTCCGCTTTGGCCAATCAAAGTAAGGGCCTGTTTACGTGGAGGGAGTTACTCTGGGAGGGCCAACTTTTCATACGTTTCTTTAGAAAACGCATTGAAGCGTTTACATGCTAAACAAGGTAGCCCACCTTCCCAGGGCACCCTGTCTACTTGCCAGGGCACCCTTCTAGGCGGGCTAGCTTCTTGCAATGTAAGCGGTTTGTGCCGGGTTATCCCGGCTAGCCGAGGTGAGAAGACCGTGAAAGCAACGTTAACGTTATATTCCAGGTCAGCTTTTAAAGTTAACTGCCTCTAGTGACAACGATCAATTACCAGAGTGCAACATAAAGACCCTGCACACTAAAAAGCGGGCGCTAACAGAACGAGCGATCAAAAAATTGAACTTACCGTTAAAAATATTGTCCTTAGCGACCGTTCAAAAGATAGCCCACTGACTATACCGCTTAGGTGAGTTGCACGTAAGGGCGAGCTATGTTTCAACCCACGTAGCCGGGTAGCCTGGTTAGCATGTAAACAGGCCCTAAGAAGCAATGTTATATCTTACCCCTGATTTTCCTGATTTTTGTTTGAAACATGGCAGAGTGTCAAAATTTTGTTGATTGAATTCTTTACACGAGATTTTCTTACCACATGGATCATAAAGATATTTGATGGTTGTTTTGGACAGAACCTCAGCATTCAGACTTCTTGCTCCTCCTCATATAATCACTCAATATTACAGCGTTGACAAACCGACCTGATACACCGCTGGCACATCGACGCCACCAGGCAACGTCCACGTGAATCAGAGGTGATATGTTAGTATAATAAGCCATTTAACAGAAAAACTGTTAATCTGTCATTTAATTGACTGTCAAGTTCTGTTGCAAATTGAAATAGTTCCACCTAGAAGTTTTGCAGGGAGTCGATTCGAATCTTTTGAGGTTTCATCTTATACATTGCCGATTTCGCAAAAAAATTGCTTCCGAAAATGTATCACAAAATACACATACAAAAGAAAGTGTTATTCATTATTCCGCTGGCACAACTGCGTTATTCATTATTCCGCATTTCCGAACCCAATTATTCATTATTCATTTATTATTTAAACCCGTTATTCATTATTCATTATTCATTATTCAACTTCTACCCCGATTCAAAAGATTCAACCTCTCCTCCTCTTTTTGCTTCAACCATTCCTCCGCTTCATACAATCTTCGGATCCAGGGCGAACCAAGTCGGGAATTTTCATACATCAAAATGACATTGTTGTTTTCGATGTTTCTTAACCAGTACGCATAAGTGTGCCTTGTGTAAAACGCGGTGCGGGCTTTCTCCCTGAATTTCTCCATGAATGTTGGTGTCAAATCCGTGTCTAACTTGTCACTTACCCGCCAAGACATGAATCTCCGCCCTTCTCTTGTCGAGCCAACACTTACCGAAGACGGCCCCGACGGGGCTCGATCGAATTTTTTCGCGACAGGTTTCAACGCGTGTCTTTGTGTTTCCAACACCCTTCTCGAAATGGGGGCTCTCGCTCCCGGAGATTATTGCGCAAGCTCCGCGTGAACTTCATTCAAAAATGCTTCGATTTCGTGTTCATTTTCAGGAGATATAGAGTATTCCAATGTGTGGGCACTCGTGGTATTTGGCTGAAATGATCGTTCAAAGCGGCGTTCTCGCGGAGGCGCCACATACAAACTGGAAAATTCTCTTCTGCGCGGTGCGGGAACGGGTGGCCTCTTTCTGCTCGGCGCCGGCACTGGCCGCTCCCGAACACGGTGTCAAGATATGCCAAGATGGCGTCCTCGTCATACTCTGGCATGGTGGAGCTGTCAGAGGTTTTGACGCTCGTGGGGTATACACGGGGGTGCGATTGTTTAATAGGGGGGGGGGGGAGCCATTGACATACGGGTGTGCTTGTTCAATTTGCCCTCCGGTGTGGTGAGGGTGCAGACCGTGTTGATACTCATGATGTATACCCCATGCGCGTGATTGTTTAAAAGGGGGGCGGCTGGTTTGTGGGGTGGCCCGCTTCGCGGGAGCTGCTCTAAGTAGTAAATACTGTAGCTATCAAATACTACCGAGAAAACACCAACCGAAGAGCGAAGCGACGAGGGTGGTGTGACGAGGTGGTATTTGATAGCTACAGTATTTACTACTTTAGAGGTCAGAACACACCCCACCCTTCTTGAGATTTTGATTTCAAAATATGATTTCGGGCCAACCTCGTTCCCCAAATTGGACCGCAAAAAATCCCGTACGGCAAATGATTCCCATATTGGCCCGCAAATGATCCCGAGCTGAAAAATAGGAATGGCATGGATTGATGAGAAAACACGTCTTATCATTTTATAAGAAACATTCCATAGCTGACTTTTTTTCTTTTTTTAGCGGGACTTCTGTGACGTCGCGTGACGTTCTGTCGAGTAACACACCCCGTTTTAAGGGTCAAAGATTTTGTTGATTTCAGGACCATCTGCGTAGTACAGTAATTTTGTAAAAACGTTTGTTGTGATCGTGGGCTGCGAATCATCTGTTTATTGTGTAGAACGACACGTTTGGGAACATGCTCAATCGGACTTCATTTCTGTTGCATATGATCAACGCTTCCGGTGCACGTGTGATTTCAGTGAAAATCACAAGGACAACGGAGAATTAAACTGTGATTTGTAATGGTAATAGGACTGAGTGGAGTCCAACTCGGTCTGTAATCATACGAGTGATAACAAAATCGGACGACCGCCCAGCGAGAGTCCGATTTGTTTATCACGAGTATGATTACAGACCGAATTATTACCAATTAATCATAAAAATTACAATCTCCGAGAAAAGAGGAAGAGTGAAGTTATAAAAGGGAGGGAAATTTTGCATTAAAAGACTGACAAAAGAAAGCGTAAATTGTTTAATGTCGCTCTAAAATTGACTAAAATCAAGATGTATGGTGATTGAAACCAAGGTTGTGATTGGTTGATTTAAACTACAACTTTGAATGTGATTGGTTGATTTGAAACACTACTTTGAATGTGATTGGCTTATAGAACTGTCCGATAACAAACTGTCCAATAACAAAGTGTCCAATAACAACTGTCCGATAACAACTTGGCACGTGAATTAGTGGAAAACTGGAGTTTTTTAAACCAATCACAATCGAGGAAATTGTAATTTTTATGATTACAGTGAAAATCACAAGGACAACGGATAATTAAATACACACATAATATGATAGCTTTAAAAACGTAACTTAAATTTCCGCAGTTGATTTCATCGATTCTGCGTTGAAATAAAAGACTTTTGTTCTTTCTTCCTCAAATTCATGGGTGATTAGCCGCCGACTGGCCAGAGACAGGCGAGAAACGCGCTGGCTCCCAAGGTGATGTGGTTATCAGACCAGGGGTCAAAGATCATCTGACCCGTGTCACCGCCGTGCGAGGAGCGGGGAACGAGCGCCTACCACGTACTCGGAAAATGGCGAAACTGCTTTTTCTTCTTTCATTGTTAACATTTGTGACAGTTCTTGGATCAGTTAAAGATGAGAACAAACATAAGGATGGAAGGAAAAACGAGGTAGGTTTGGGTCCTGGTGTGATAACATTGATTGATTCAGTCTGCTCCACATCAGTTGCATAAAATTGTGTGACCACGTTTACCTTTAATTGTTGTTGTTTTTTTTTAATAAAATCCAATTTTTATTACTGATTTCATCCTTAGGCAACAAACTTTATTTTGTTCGTGGAAATGTGTGATTTTCGCTCGATGATCGACTGCCAGTGAAGGATTTGCATACATCACGTGGGACTGCGACGTTACATGTCAACAGCCGTCACGGGCTAATAGGTTACTATATTTAGCGCTACACTTAGATTTAGGGTTTCACCACAACTCGCAACAGGATCCTAGAGCAGACTTAAAATTGGATTTTCGTCCTTTTAAAAACACTTTGAACAGATTTCTGAGTTTCAATGCAAATATCAAATTTAAATCTAGTCGCCAAAATGTCTGGTAACGCAACTTTAAAGTACAGCAGATCATTCATAGCTATTCATGAACTGATCATGTGCGGCCTCAATCCTTGCGCCAGGCGTTCAGGTAGCCACCCCAGGATAGTTATACTTAAGATATTTGTAAACTGTCCTAGAACAGCAGGCTTTTTTAAATACAAAACGAACCTGAGAATTTAACAAACTAAACGTTCTACCCCTAGCCCCAGAGAAAAAAACTGCCTTAGGACGACGACCTCTACGATGCACTTTACCGACAGGGTCTTAACTGGAGAAAAATCACTACACGACTGGCCTAAGCAATGCGACAAAGGCTTAAGGCAGCGGGTTTATAGGAAGTCAAGAAGTGGCATCTATGCCGTGAAAGAAATCCATGATCCTATAGTTGGAGAGCTGAAGAAACGAATAGTCGAAAAGCCAACTAACTGCTTGTGGTGAAAAAGTCGGAGGTCTCTCAGGTTGGGGATCGTGCATACTTCGAAACAAAAGGAGCTAGCAACCTAAATTCAATGAAGCATCAACAAAAAGTGAGACCCCTTTTTCAAAATATAAGGCTTCTCTCCGCCCAATCAGGGCCAAAGTACAAGAAAGGCATCAGCTGGATCTTGCTAGCATGGTTAGCATGCCGGCCACGATAGACGGTGATACTTATACGTACATTATGGCTGTTATTGAAATGTTCAGTAGATTTCTTTTCTTACGCCCTCTTCAACTAACAAAAGAGACAAGTGAAGTGGCAGAACATCTTTTAGACATTTACATTGAGCACGGCCCTCCAGAATTTTTGTAAAGCGACCAGGGGTCTATAATTTAAGGGAGTAATAAAGACTGTTTGTGAAACGCTTAACGTTCGCATAATTAAAAGCTCTGCATACAGTCTCCAGACGCAGGGAAATGACAAGCGCTCACACAGAACGTGGAGGGAGAAAAGTTTGACTTAATCAACAACAACGCCGATCTCAACTGGGTGGATTGTCTTCAACAGTACCAGCATTTCTATAATGAATCGCCACATCGTTCTCTTGGTCTTGTTTCTCCATTTGAAGTGTACTTCGGTAAAAAGCCAAATAAGTATCGAAGGAAACTGTTTCTTGGGGGATAGACGAAATATGAAGTTCCAGAAGAAAACGAAAACAGCTTTCAAATGGACCAAAACCAGAGAGAAGAACTGACAGAGCTAGAAAGGGAACGAGATTCTATCAGGCAGAAAGCTCTGAATTCGTCTAATGAGGCTGCGCAGTATATGGTTAAAGAGGGAGTTGAAGCGAATTCCACCTTCACTCTATAACAAGGGAGAAACCGTTTTGATTCGAGTCCCTGTTTAAAGAAATTAGCCAGGGGAAAGAAAAACTCGCTGAAGAGCACCTGTGAGGGGTTTATCCATGAGGCCGATAATTCTTTACACATGTACCAGTTATTAGCTATGATGATCCAGTTACACTTAAGAGTAAAAAGGGCTGGTTTAAGGAAGATGATGTTACCTCACTAACAAAAGAGGAGGAAAATGAGAGACAGCAAAGAGCAAACAGTGACAGCAGTAAACGAAATATCATATGCATAGACCAGGACGATTCCCCAGTTGAAGCAGCGAAGCGAACAAGAACAAACCTGAATGCCAGTTTGTTAGAAGGCAGCATCAATCAAATAATCTCCTTTGGAAAGCTGAGTGGTGACACTGTAAACTTGTATTTTGAATTTTTGAGAAATAATCAGGCATTTATTTGGAGAAGGGAAATGGGGATTTGCAACTTCCTACTTTTGTCCTTCGCTACATCGACCGATTGAAAAATCTACATACTCCAAACATATAGGCAACAAGACTCTATGGGAGTATGAACAATTAATGGTACCAGTGCACCTTCCTACTGAACACCGTTGGCTGCTGATTCTTGTAAGTGTTCTTAATGTGTGCCTTTACATTTGTGATTCCGGTTGACTGCAGCAACTCACTGAACGATTTTTGATACGATCAAAAAAACTCTCTTCCAGGAGGATAATTGGGACGAGTGTACACCTCAATGTCCAAAGGAATGATACCGAATGTGGTGTATTTACTTGTCTGTTTGCCTGACAATTACTATTATTATTATTATTATTATTATTATTATTATTATTATTTTTGCATGGCAATCATACCGGCCTTACGCTCGACTAAGATCCCCGAAATGAAATGGCGAGCGAGTTATTAAATCTTACGTCAGCTGTGCGCAGTGGCAATTTCCCCGAAGAACTTTTTCCAGCGGATGACAGACTGCCAGCAAGCTTCCGACAGCAGCGAATCGCCAAAGAGTCGGTTGGATAAGGTAGGTAGGTAGGTAACTTTATGTCAACTCGGTGATTAGGCCCCTAGTAATACATACTAATATGCCAAGAAAAGTATAAAGACATCAAAAATTACATGCTCAAAACATCAATAAATAAACTATCCTAAATCTTAAAATTATTACAGTGGAAAAAGAGCATAGTAAACTGTACGTTACAAATGTAGGAAGTGGGAAATGCAGGGCTTTCGTATCGCCGGCCCCCAACCCCCGGAGATGGGACTGTTTATTCCACTCGATGAATAACCAGCTAATTCGCCTGGGAAGATTATCGTACAGTGCCACAAAATTGCGATCTGACCTGGTAAATTATCTCCGAAGTCATCCATCCACCCCGGATAGCACTGATTTTAGTGACTTTGTCAATCTTGGAGCATGGGACACCTATCTGCGAAAGATGGCTGTGGATGGCGAGTGGGGTGACTGGATTGCCTTATGTCGCCTAATCAACATGCTCAAAGTCGCGGTGGCTGTTGTATCAAGCTTAGGAGAAACGGGGTTGAATGTCATTTATCCAGCCGCTTGTGAAAACAAGGAGCAAGCCACTGGTGATATGGCCTTGCTAAGCCATGAAGCTGAGCTTCATTACCATAGCCTGGAACCAGTAGCATCTCAGACTTCCCAACTAGCAATTGTCGGGGAACTAAAGCAGAAATACAGTGAGGGAAAATGATTGAAGAAATTTGCCCCAGATGTGGAAGGCAGTTCGAGTGTTACTCACACGGTGTCTTTCAGAGCGGTGAAGGTGGAGCGTTGCAGGTTTATTCAGACGACAGTGCTTTTTGTAACAGTTGCCTACTGAAGTCTTAGTTAGGAACTTTAGCTGAGGACACACATGGCAACGAAAAACCAAGCAGCGCAGCATGTTGGACGGAATCTTATTATCTAAAACATAAAGTTCTTGTTATTGTTGTTGCCGTTGTTGTCAGTCGTATGATGTTAATGGACTGATAAAATTAGATTTGAAGATACTGTAACCCACCCAAATAACAATGTTTAGCTGAGGAGAGATACGAGGCGTATGTTGCGTTCATTAAAGAAAATCTGTTGAAGGGAATCTGGTTGCAAAGAAAACAAAACTTCTGGCCTGCAATTTAAATCAGTTTTTTTAATATATATATTTATTAGTTGTTGAGGTTAATAAAAAAAATTCAGCCGAACCTGTGGAAAAGACGCTGGTTGTGAGCCATGAATTAAGATGGTTTTAATAAAAATAATTGCTATTCACGCCAATTCCCTCCCCTATCCACACTAGTTCACCGTCATTTGCGGTCCTGGGATCATTTGCGGACCCGTAATGTTTCACTATAGGTGGCTCAAAATGGTTTCACTTTGATGGATCGATACTCCCACAATTTTTGGTTTGTTTTCTTGAACACGGTATGAAAAAATTCCAAATTATTTATCAACAATTTGTGATCAATTTTTGGCCTTATGTTTCTGTAACTCAAAAACGAGTTGGATGACCCCCGTGTTTTATCATTGAATTGCAATCAGCATATGAAGATAAATCTTTCTGCAATTTAAAAAAAAAAGCTGTACACAGAGTTCAGAGCCACTGTAAATTATCGAAAAATTAAGGTGGCTCTGACCCTATGTACCGA
>JAEMWC010001004.1:112500-152500 GCA_016490735.1 Pachyseris speciosa | reverse complement strand
CTTATCTTCGTTGCGTTGCTTCTGCAACGTTAAGAAGCTATCTCGCAATTTTTTCATGTATATTATTAATAAGTAATCACATGATTTTTCTCGTGCAATTTGGAATAAATAAGCACTTGTAATTTTTTTCAAAGACCACAAATTGCACTCGCCCTACGGGCTCGTGCAATTTTGTGAGTCTTTGAAAAAAATTACTCGTGCTTATTTATTCCAAATTGCACTCGAAATCATGTGATTACCTATACAAACACCCCTTCCAATGTAAATTCTCATTGTCCCTGAAGAAGGCTGGTTTGGCCAGCCGAAATATAGTACACAAAACTTAAAACCATTCTACGTTGTATCGGCCCTTGCTTTTATACTCTTTGTTAATTTTATTACGCCGATCAGATCATCAGTTTGATCCAACGTATATCAGCAGGATTATTGTCCACGGTTGCGTGCCTGAACATTTGATATTTACTAAGTGTTCGACCGCCAAATTCCCAGTTCGTCGAGTAACAAGATAGCATACATTAGATAGATAGATACTTAAGATAGATATTTAATTCTTCGAATTTTAATGCACCTTCGCTTACTAATTAGATATTACACATAAATTAGATACATATAAATTAGATAATATATAGCTTATCAATATCTTTATCTTTTGTCATTACTTCTTATTAGTTTACTATTTGTAATTAGTTTCACGTTCACGTTTAAACGAGCTTTCAGCTCCTAGGTGACACGTGGGTAAATAAAGTATTATTATTATTATTATTATTATTATTATTATTATTATTATTATTATTACAAGCCAAATTCGACAACAAAGTACATCACTTTGCTCGATTCTTTGAGAAAGTGGACTCTTAGCTACCGTCACGCTTAATGATGCTCATCAGGCAGCCGCTAAAGATGAAAAATGGCAAACCGAAATTGGGCCACTCTTGTAGCGCTAGCTGCACCGATGAAAAATAGCTACGTCAGAATGGCGTTTTCAGAAACCTTGAGCCTCCAGTACCTTAGAACAGCACCACTTTTCCATGGTAGTTCAAAGAAAGAGTCACGAAATGCTATGGGTCGTTTATATTAAGTCCTTAAAATGCTCCAAGAATTTTAGTTGTCATTTTGCAACTGTTTTATTAGGTTGATATTCTTGATATATTTTTTGTAGTTATAATCTTTTTGTACTTAAATCCTTAATTAACTTAAATTTTAAATTTGTAATTCTATTGAGCTGAAAAACCCATTTGGGGAGCATCAATAAAGTATGTATATGTATATACAGCTATTTCAAAAAAGGCTGCTCCTGTGATCCATGTTTCATAGCCCGCAGTGCGTTATGGGAGCAAGCTTAGTTTAAAATATGCCTGCTCCGTACACGGAAGACCTTCGTTGGCGAGTTATTTGGTTTCGGCTTTTTGGGGGGCCATTCAGAGGAAGAAACCTGTTTCTATCTCGGAATATCAAAGTGGACTCTATGGCGCTACTTGCAAAATTATATCCTTTCTGGTAAGGTAGACTCACAGAGGATGGAGAGACCACTTGACAGCGTACAGTTTCAACCCCGCGAAGAGCTTATCATCATGGAGGCAGTATTGGGGAAACCAACTGTTACTTTAAATGAAATTTTCGAAGGGATTTATAGAAGTACAGGCTCCGAATTTGCTCTTTCCTCTATTCATTACTACTTAAAATGCAATGGAATCACTCGCAAAAAGGTAATCAATGTTCCTGAACTTGATTGTTTAATTAATTAAGAGCTCCGTGCTTCTTCTGTGTTCAGCTTTCTTGGTTTGATTTCGTTTACTAAAAGATTTGTTAAATTTGTAGGTACAGCAGATTGGAATGAGGAAATGAGGAACTTTGACAAATGTACTGGGCAAATATTTGTTTGTTTGAACCCGATATGCCGGTGTTTGTGGACGAGAGTGGATTTGTAAGTTCACACGCGACTAATTTGCATATCGTAAAAGTTTATTTTGCCTGTTCCTATTAAGAAATGGTCATCGCCGGCCAAGAAAATCCCACTAAAGATAAAAATGAATTCTTTCGACAATATGGTTGATTGGTTTTCCAATTTCCTGCATTCTGGAGTACGCTTCTCGTGCAAATTTGACGCGCAAAGTAATTCTTTATTCAAGTCTATCTCATCAAACATGGAATGCGATTCAAATTTTAATTCCCGAGTTTTTGTCAAGGCACGTACCAGTAACTAACTCTCGACTCCACGAAGTGCTGCCCTTTATTACAGAGACAGGTAAGATGTCAAACCCGTTTTTATTTCGATCTCTTTTCGCATTTTCGATGCGAATCATTGGGCTTGATGTATGTTGTTTCTTCTGTCAGACTTTAATAGGCCTTAAGCCTGGTTTTCATATGTCGGGAAAATCCCAGACGGTCGGGAATTTCACTATTTCCCGACCGTCCCAGATTTATGCCGAGATAACGAAAACCGCAGAAATCTGGGACGCATCGGCAAAATAGAAACCTTCCCGATTTTCCCGATTTGTCCCCGACCATCCCAGACGATCGGGGATGTCTACGATCTCCAGTTTTCATTAATCGGTATAATCTGGGACGGTCGGGAAACAGTGAAATCCCCGACCGTCTGGGATTTCCCGATATATGAAAACCAGGCTTTATTCACAATAATCGCCATGCATTTTTGCGTGCGGCGCCTAACGATAAAAAGCCGACAATGTCACATGGTTTCTTGATAGGCACACAACTAATAAAATCTGCCAGTACAAGCAATCACGGCAAAGCTTGTTTGCCCTGTCTGAGAAGCCAAGTGACATTGTTTTAGCCCACAGATCCTTATGCACATGCAACTGAGATGGCAAGAATCTTGACTAGGGTCTAGTGGGGTTGGAGCCTTTTGGCAAACTCATGAAATTGGATGTAATAGGCTCCCTTTTTGTGCTCCGTTCCGCAAAACGATGAAAATTTGAAATTAACATGCAATCCTCAAAGGAATTAAAAGTTGCAAACATTTTTGGAATCTTGTTTTGCTTATTCATAGGACAAGCGGATCGGCAGAAACTACGGCCGAAGTTTTCACGGAATGAGGGTAGCGGTAGTGCGGCCTCATGTAAACTGGGGTTCGCGTATTTCAGCCATTCCCATCGCCTCCACAGCAGGCCTCCTAGATGTGGGGATCTATCGCGGAAATGTTAACAGTGATGTCTTCTTGGGTTTCGTTCATGACCATTTGGCTCCTAATATCCTTCCCTTTAACGGGATCAATCCGCGCTCAATCATTGTAATGGGTATGTTCATCGTACTTGATCAAAATACGTATCGGATAACCAGACTTACTAATTGATACTTCTCGTTACTTTTGTAATGCGGAATATTTTGTTATAGCAGCCACTCGGCTTAAGGAACATTTCAATTATACTCTTGTCAATAACGAGTGAATGTTGCAAGTTGAAAGGGTGGATTCTAAAACAGGAGAAACATTCCTGTTCTTGCGCTGGAAACAAGTCTGTTTCTTCTTGTTTTTATTCTGTAAATAGATAATGCTCCAATTCACCATACTGCCGACGTTAGGAGGGCAATAAATGCCACTGGTGCACTACTCGTCTACTTCCCTCCATACAGTCTCGACGTCATGCCGTGTGAGGGAATATTTTCACAAGTGAAAGGGTGGATCAGAGAAAATGATCAAGAATGGAAAATGTATGATCAGCCTGAAAACACGGTCATGGAAGGATTTTTAAATATTTCCGACGAGGAAGTGCGAAACTACATCCGGCATTCGGAATATCTAGACATGCCGACCATTTCTTATCTTGTCGTTAGTCACTAACGTGACCTAGGTTTCAGCCCTATCGTACTTAACTATTTAGCAAAAAACAACGACAGGACAACTCAGCTTGGCTAGGCGAACACCGGCAGATCATTCTGGCTTAGCGTCCCTTAACAGTGCCATACAATAATCTGTGAAGTTGCAGCTACATATAGGCCGGCAATGCCTTTATTATGAGTTTGATAGTGAGAGAAATAAAAGAGTTTTTCCCTGGTTATTTTAATATCATACCCATCTAAAACTTTCGTATGGGTAAATTAAAGTTTACAAATAGTTCAAATTAAATATAGAGGCCTCTTCTCTATGCCTCTACGGACACCGCCGGCTAATCTGTAAAGCTTTATTCTTAAAGGCCGATGTTTTCACGAATGCCGGTACTAATTGTTTTAAAGAGTGTAGGCTAAAGCAACAGCAAGTTTAGAACTGCCGAAAGAATAAGAGTCTTCAGTGAAGCTCATTCAGCTCCGTTAGCAGGAGTTTTTTTTTGTGCCTCGAATTGGGTCGAGTCTAGCACATCAGCATCTTTCAGATCTTTGAGTTCACGTAACTGTTTCAGGATTTCTCCACGAAGCTGCATCTGGAAAAGAAGACAGTAGTTTCAGTGGTGCTGTAAGTAATAGAAACGGTCGAAAACAATACACTCGCAACTTTTTTTTTTAGTTTTTGTCATTTTCTGTTAAGCCATTAAAGCCACTAAATTTGTGGATCTCGATCAGTTGTGATTTTTTTTCCCTGAAGAAATTGTCGTTACTTGAAAAACATTAAAATTAAAAGATATTTAAAAGCTATCAGATGGAATTAAAGAATTTTCCACAGATCTAGAGGTCCCCCTCCCATTCATAGTTTCCCCCACAGGCAGTACTCAGTCTTAGCTCTTACCTTGTTCTGGGTGTGGACGGTGGTTTGTGCAGTAGGCTTTTGCTGGTTCTTTGACTATTTCCCGATGAAAAACGAATGCTTAGGACATTCTTCTTCACTGCTCCACACTTTATTCGCCTGCCAAAAGACCGAAAATGCAAACGATATGCCAAAACGTAATCCATAAAATTTCTCCGGTAATCAGAGACCTGGACAGTGAACGTTAATAGGGAGTAAACGCCAAAAAATAACAGGTTTCATTAGCAAAACAACTCTGCACGTGCAACACGCGTTTTGGTACATTTCTTTGCCATCACGGTACCACTGCAACGTTAAAGTTTTAGATGTAAAGTCGGCAGCAACAAATTTTTCGGGCCTTAAAAGTTCACGGTACGTTCGAGAAACGGGCCCGAGGTTTCGCTCGGTAAAAACTCATGCAAATCTTCAACCATGAGTTTGCTTAACTGATGCATGCGGGAATTTTAGATCAACTTATAAAACCCAATTTGAGGCTGTGGTGATAGAACAAAAACTAAATAAGCGAGTTTCATTTTAGGGGCTTAAGGTTAAAACTAGAAGGTGAATTAAGGAACATCAGTGTTGTTTTGTATTTAGCAACTAAACAGCACTCTGGCCCAGACACGGAGCTTAAAGTCAGGCAGTTGCCGGCCGTGTTTTTGGGGCAATCGCTCATAGAGCTCTGAAAACTCATCCACTTTCACTTCCTCGTCGTCGTCTTGACCTAAACAAATAAAAACGAAAACAAATAAACGAAAACCCTCACAATGGATTAGCCGTAGAATCGGAAAAAATCCATTTAAAAGCAAATTCGCTCGAAATAACACTTACTTGAAAGGCAAAACCTTTTGGCTGGGTTGCTAGCAGTCGCGCTGCTCCCTTGGAAAGTGCAACTGCGTTTACGGCTGGCCACGTTACCAGGTGGGCTCCATGCCTATATCACCATCCAATTATTTTTTCCCGTCGAGTACGCCTCAGGCAAGGTGGTTTCATCCCTAATAACAAAGCGTGTCCCTCTCGGAGGGCCGTAAAACCCAATTTCAAGATTTTCAAACGCGCACGTGGGCGCATCAAATTTCTCACTAACTTGAAAATTTTGGCACTTGTTTGAGCTGAAAGCTCTCTTTTACACATTTCTTGTTGCGTGATAAGACTTTCAAGCAGATATTCACGGTCGCCATTAGCTATTAGTTATTCCTACTTGAAATTCCCGCTTACAATAAGAATCTACCATAGTGCACCGCGGGCTATGAAACATGGACCATGCATCACGCATCATGGATCAGAGGAGCAACCTTTGTTGAAATAGTTGTATACAGTACAGGTGCTTGCCCACAGCAGTCGTTTGATTGAAATGACCTGTAATTTAAATTAGAATAAATCTACTAACGTTCTATCACGAATGCCATTCTCTGATTGGCTACGCTACTCGCTATCTATTCTGTGATAGATAGTAGCGGTTGTCAACAAAATGGCGGCCGCTTCTTCGCGTTTTTGAAGTGTATGCGAGGAGGATTTAGATAATTTACTTGTTTAGTTTTGAACGACTAGTAAATTTATTCTAAAACAATTAGATTATTCGCTCTCGATTTCTATGCGTGATAGCTGATTCGGGCTGCGCCCTCATCACGCGATAGAAATCACGAGCTCATAATCTAATTGTTAATTAGATGGAGTAAATTTTCGTCAATTACTTTTTTGCCTAAAATTTTTGCGTTGATCGATGGAAAATCCGCGAAATTTGCATTAATGAATTAACCATCACAGTTACCGAGATTCAGAGTTCACTCATAAGCAATCTTCACAATTTGGTAACGTTTCTTTGCGTGTGAGTTGGTTTACTCATTCGTCTCTTTGAATGAAGAGAGGGTCTTCTTGCTGTCCATTATCTAGTGAAATGGATAAGACTTTGGAATTTGGAGTCAGAGTTGTCCCGGAACCCATATCCTTTGTATCGTGTGTGGCAGCACAAGTGACACAACAAGCTATCAAGTCAGCTTTTTAGAGACACTTTCAAGAAACTTAAAATCTTGCGCCCACGTTACAATGTTTATTGTGTTAATTTTTCTGTTCTGTTTTGTTCCGTTCTTCTTTAGGGCCCGTGCAAACGCCCCCAACATTGTTGGCCAACAACGTACAATGTTGGCCCAACATGTTAGGAGTGTTTGAACACCCACCAACATCCAACACATTGATCAAATGCACCCAACATGTTGGGTCAATAATGTTGAATGTTGTTGGCCAACAATGTTGGGAGCATTTGCAAGGGTCTTTAGCCTAACAACGTTCATTTACTGCCAACAACACTGGATACGGTGTTCCAACACACCCAACATTTTCGGCCAACATTGGATGTTGTTGGCCAACAATATTGGGAGAGTGACCAGGACAGAACACAAATATTTACAGGTAGATCATACACACACACATACACTCACCCCCCCCCCCCCCCTCCCCACACACATACACACCACAGGTGAACTGAAGTTGCCATGTAGGTCAATTGGTCCTTACTGATAACAGATGCCCTCTATCACCCTGTACACCACAATTCACAGGACTAAAGGTAGACTGCCAAGGACTGTAGATGCCAGACTTCATGTCAAATATCTTACCAGCAAATTTTATTTGTGTCAACAATGACATTACAACCATAAACAAAACACTAACAACTTCATACTGGCGTTCTACACAAATGTCTGATTTCTTGTACTGACAGCCAGTAACAATACGTTGCAGAAAACTAATTTCCATACCATGTAAAACCTAAATCTGCCGTTAAGTACTTAAAAACTATTTCTTCTTACAATATATACTATTGTTGTCAAAATATACTGAAATGAGTGCATGAAAATGTGAAATCTAGAAAGGCAGTTTATTGCAACAGCACCAACAAAATTATAAAATATTAAAAAAAAAACTACTTTACTGTTACAACATATATGCTATTGCTGTCACAATATAAATGACCTTATAAAAATCTGAAATCGAGAATAGCAATTCATTTTAACAGCACCAATAAGATGTACATGTACTGAAAAAGACAAAATTAGTGAGGAACCAGCTAATGTGAGATGTTGAAAAATTCAACTTTCGTGTGTTTTACTCTTCTCCAATACACCCCAAATACAAAAGCAACTACTTTAACCTGGTAATAAATAAAAACCAGATTCTCTAATAACTGAGATAAAATGCATTAATTCCATCTCCTAAAAATTCAACAATATTTACACGCTGATCTCATGGCGCTGTAAACATTTCGTTTGAAGCTTAAGTTACATACTGTTTTATAAATTCTTTTCATGCAAAAGTAGAAACGACCTCACAAAAATCTGAAATACAATATTAATGACCTCAGTTATAAGAATCACAGGCTCCAATACCAGTGCATTGTAAGAGAAAATATACAAATTTCCTTGAAGATGCAAACTTGGCTGAAAACAAGCTTCAACCACCAGATATAGAATGTAACTAAAAAGATCATGAGGCATTGAAATGTTTTCGTAACTTGCCGTATTCCAAAAACACTGAGACAAAAAACCACTCCAAGTTGGCAATAAACTAAAACCAAATTCTCCTGTAATCTGCAGTTCTTCAATCAGTTATTTCCTTCAGTTTCTTACTCGCCAACAACATGGTGCTTGTAAAACTTCTCTTTGGATTCCAGGTAAACGTGATTCTCGCAAATCATGTGATCACCTCGTTAACAGTTATTTGGTACCATTTACCAAAGAATTTAAGGACTCGTTGTTCTTCAACATTAATAAAGTGTGTACGGTCACTTTATTTTTACCGCTGTATTTTTCTCCTAAATCTAACCAAAATGAAAAGCTGTACTGTTCCGACTCATGCGCACTATGAAAGATCCTATGTATCCGGAGATTACGTCTTTTTACTCAACACTACGTAGGCGACTGGGAGTCGGACTTGGAGGTCTTCGTAGGGGGTGTGGGTAGAGCAAGCTACTCCCTCGTTTCCGAAGCCCCACCCACCCGCCCTCTTCTCCCCACCTTTGCTTTACACCATTTTACCTGTTTACGGGTTTTCGCCCGATCTTTTACTGCAAGCATGGGTCGGGATGTAGTACTGTGTGCACAAACCGGACTTCCTGCCAACAACCATGCAACATGAAAATTTCTACCGCTGTATTTTTCTCCTAAATCTAACCAAAATGAAAAGCTGTACTGTCCCGACTCATGCGCACTATGAAAGATCCTATGTATCCGGAGTTTACGTCTTTTTACTCAACACAAGGTGTCACAAATTATCCTGAACTTGGTTTTACCGTTTCTTCTTCCTCTTGTTGTTTGAATATGATTTGAAACAGGATATGTTAACCAACACTATTCTACGGATCCAAGGCATTAATTTCTTTTCGTAATTTGGCTGTCAATTATCAATTGGTTCATGGGTCAGCATGCATTCATCGAGATATGAAGCACGCGGGAAGTTTGGAGGGCACGAAAGATGCGTCAGAGTTGCTCGAGGAGTAGCTGAGGGCAACTCTAGCTTCTTGAGTGCTCTCCAAACTTCCTTAGTGCTTCATATCTCGATGAACGCACAGCTGACACATCAACCAATTGTTTTATAACATTTTCGGGGCGGCAGTTTAATTGTATAAAGAGAAATTCCCTCTGCTACGTCATCAGCGTGCACAATAGGAATATGAAGCACCATCACACAATTGAATTTGACCACGCGAATTTACCAGCTATGTTATAACATCTAACTGCTGTGTTTTGTTGACACATTTAATTGATTGTTCAATAAAATGTTTAAATTCTAAAAACACTAATAATTTCCATGACACTCCCAGTAGTTCCTATTATTCCATGAAAATCACTCAACTTACGTGATTTACTGAACGCGCCTAAAGGCCGGTATTCACTTGCGACGGAGTCGGAGTCGTAGTCGGAGTCGTAGTCGGAGTCGTAAGAGCGCTTATGACCCACTCGCAGTGAAAATCAAAAGCCGGAGTCGTAAGCGGTGTCATAAGCTCGACGGAATCGGAGTCGGAAGAATCAGAACGTTTCCATTTTCTTTCCATTCTACTTATGACTCCGTCGCTTATGATCCAGTGAAAACTAGATTGTTGAAGAACCAACCAATCACAATGCTTGTTCTCACGCTCTCGGATTATAGTTTGATACCAAAATAGTGCTTGTGTCTCCGACAATCTAGTTTTCACTAGATAATAAGTGAGGGAGTCATAACGAAATCAGTATTTTGCTGCGGACTCCGTCGCTTTGATTTTCACTAGATCATAACGCTCCACGCTTCTGATTACGACTAGTGAAAACCAGCCTTAAGAACGCGCTCCCTTACTGATCAAATATTTGACAGCTTCAGCTTTGCCAAAACGTGTTGCAATCATCAATGGTGTCTCACCATCGTTGTTCCTTGAATCAATGTCAAGTCCAAGAGATAGCAGCTTCTCAATCATGACGTCAGAGCCTCCTAGTGCAGCACAGTGCAGGACACTCCAGCCATCGTTGTCTTTCAATGTTGGATCTGAGCCTCTTTCTATTAGAAAGTGAAACTCACCTGACTGACCAGAGGAAGCTGCAATCATCAATGGTGTCATTCCACTGTTGCTCCTTGACTCAATATCAAGTCCAAGAGATAGCAGCTTCTCAATCATGACGTCATTACCTCCATCAGCAGCCCAGTGCAGGACACTCCTGCCATCGCTGCCTTTCAATGTTGGATCTGAGCCTCTTTCTATTAGAAAGTGAAACGCACCGGGCTGACCAGAGGAAGCTGCAATCATCAATGGTGTCATTCCACTGTTGCTCATTGACTCAATATCAAGTCCAAGAGATAGCAGCTTCTCAATCATGACGTCAGTACCTCCTCGTGCAGCACAGTGCAGGACACTCCAGCCATTGTTGTCTTTCAATGTTGGATCTGAGCCTCTTTCTATTAGAAAGTGAAACGCACCGGGCTGACCAGAGAAAGCTGCAATCATCAATGGTGTCATTCCATTGTTGTTCCTTGACTCAATATCAAGTCCAAGAGATAGCAGCTTCTCAATCATGACGTTAGTACCTCCTTGTGCAGCCCAGTGCAGGACACTCCAACCATTGTTGTCTTTCAATGTTGGATCTGAGCCTCTTTCTATTAGAAAGTGAAACGCACCTGGCTGACCAGAGGAAGCTGCAATCATCAATGGTGTCATTCCATTGTTGTTCCTTGACTCAATATCAAGTCCAAGAGATAGCAGCTTCTCAATCATGACGTTAGTACCTCCTTGTGCAGCCCAGTGCAGGACACTCCAACCATTGTTGTCTTTCAATGTTGGATCTGAGCCTCTTTCTATTAGAAAGTGAAACGCAGCCGGCTGACCATCAAGAGCCGCAACCATCAATGGTGTTTTACCATTTCTGTCCCTTGAATCAATATCAAGTCCAAGAGACAGTATTGCGTTAAGGGTATCAACATTTCCACTCTCAGAGGCTGAGTGTAGTAAGTCCCAGCGGTCGTTTTCAAATGATTTTTCACCCTTGTTGTCCATACTGTTTCCATTCTTTGGCTTAGAATCTTCGGCATCCTTTGAATTTACTGTTTGAGCTTTCTGGTTTTGAGGTGAGACACTGCATGCTATAGACACAACAATAGCGCGAGATAAGAAAAGAAATAAAGAAAATTAACTATTTTGTTTCAGGCAGTTGTTTGTTGTCAATTTACCTCTGACCGTGCTGGTTACCAGTTGTAAGAAGCTATTGAACAATTCTATCAGTCAAATTGCCACTTACAATTAAGGACTGTGATAAATGTACCCTATATCTTAATTAGATTTTGTCAAAGCTGGCAGTACACTGTTCACATTCTTTTCAGATGTATATTAAGTAATCTTCCCTGAATGAGTGGACTACCGACAAGGAGTTTGAAATTTAGTCGAAAACATTATTGATGTTTAGCAGTCATCCACAAATTAGCAAAATCAGCGAGGCTACCAGCAACACGCGGCCCAACAGGTAGCCAACCCGTGAAATATATAGTGAAATATGCAGATTTCAACGCAACATTAACCCAAAGAATTTACCATTTCCCGCTAAGAAAAAATCTTTATCAAATTTGGTGTAACAAATCTACGCTTAAAGGTGTGCTTACTAACAAAGATGATAGGAATGAATAATCGTAGTTTTATCAAAATTGTTTTCCAAACCCAGTTTAAAGTAATTGATAGTGTATGTTTGAAAATCAATTCTTGTTACTATGCCGTTTGAAGGCGGCGGGTCAAGAAAAAGGGGTAAATCTTCAGTGCCAAAAAAAAAACATACTTTCATTTTTTCAAAAGCTCGCTTTTCCAGGTGTCTTTGAAGATTACCAAAGCCAATTTGAACAAATGTCCGGATGAAGACAACAGAACAAAAAATGTTCAGAAAATCAAGACATCTACATTTCAGTCACCAAAATTTCATTTTACATATTCTAATTAATTTACCATGCTAAATATACTAAAAGGCTGATACAAAAGGTGTTAAGAGCAATAAAAAACAAAGCAGTTTCAGAATTGAAAGCAGCATTTAAAGGATAAAGTTGGATTGCATTCAAAAAATCCTATGAGAGACAGTTACAAAATTCAAAATTGGCCGATGATGCAAGCTTGACATTTTTTTAGGCTTCCTTTCATTTCTTACGTTAACGTTACCGTGCACGTTCAGAGTACAAAATTTTCAATTTTTATTTTCTTCCACAAAGATGAACTTTTTACTGTGATCTTTCAAACAAAAAAGCATAATTCAAAACGAGTGAATAGTCGCCGAGAAATTGGGATATAACCTATTACCACCGAATGTAAACGTTAACAGTATACTAATGTGACTGCAGCCAACCGGAGCAATTTGCGCGGGAAATATTGGATGCAAAAAAGTTGTCTCAGTGTTTTATAAAGGTTGTGTGCTTTTAGTTTTTCGTTTTTTCCGTTGAGGATGGGTCAAGTAAACTTAGTTAAAGCCGAAGAATATGCGACAAAATGATAAACTACTGAACTGTCTGGAGTACGAATGTTTACGTGGAGATAAAATTAAGCGGAAAATTTCCACAGTAGGTGACTGGAAGAAAAGTTAGCGTAAATTGATTGGCCCATCGTCAACAGAGGTGTTTGGGGGCGGTCAGTTTGTTTGTGTAATGAAGATTGTTTTCTTGAAGGGGACACTTTCAAGAGTTAAACGCAAGGTCGATCCGTTCAATTTCGATCAAATTTAGACAGTCGCTCAGTTAACTTATCTTTAACAAAATCGTGTTGGGGAATTTGATAATTCAGAAACGTTTTTCGCTGAGAGCCATTTCCGTGCGGTTACTTCGTATTTTTTTTCTAGAAAATTTCAAAATGATCTGTAACTTTTGAATGAAATCGAACAAGGGAAACCCCGGCGTTTTTTTTAGCTTCTGGGTTCAAAAATATCAAAGTTCCTAAATACAAAAATCGCATTCAGTTATAGTTTCAAAAGATGATTTAGACCTTCGAGTCTAGACTCGGGCGGAACATTTAGTAATTCACTTTCTTAGAAAATTAATGAAATATTCGAATAGCTTGTTCTATTAGCTTTAATTTGATATAGAATTTATGGCATCTGGGCTGTAATTGGGAGCCGCTATAACCCTTAGATTAGAGACACCCCTCAAAATAGAAATAAGGCATGTTTAAAGTAAAATTTCTGACCGTAATAGAGAAAAAAATATATATCAGCTGATCCTTTGTCCCTTTACAAGGAAAATGACGTAGTACAGTGGGACTCCATAGACGGTAAGAATAATAATTTTGTGAAGGCAAACTCGAGATGGTGTATTACAAACCTCCTTCTGAGTCTAGGTACAAACCTCCTTCTGAGTCAATCAATCTATCAATCTGTGAAAGTGTTTTGAATTTATGGCCTAAACAAAAAAAAAATTCGCTGGTGGACTCAGCAATTTCTGGACTATTTCCTAACTTTCAGGCACGTGTCCAACTAGTTAACGCGGAAGCCAACCAAACGAGTTGAGCAAAATCTATACCTCACACAGTGCTTTTATGCAAGAGTGGGTTGCCCATGAGTTCATTTTCAATGTTCTAATTGTAGAATTGATCAGCAATGTTCAATTTTGAAACGGGTATTACTGCTTTACAACAGGCATCTTACATCCGCGAGAGCTTCAAGCCAAATTTACTTACAGTTTCTTCAACATCGCGTGCAACGCGAATCGCGTCGCCGGCAAGGGTGGTAACTTACTTTTGAGCGGTACTGTAGGATCACATTAAAACTAGATCAGTATCAGAAACTGTCTCCAGTTGATCCCATATCATACGAACGGCTATGAAAGGCAACAGCAAGTATGCTGGCTGTACACTATACTTTACATGACATTAATTTTCAAAAGAATCTCATAGAGGCTGAGTGATTTAAAGTGACCAAAAAGACGTTGCTTACTTTTTAGTCTGATGATATCCATTGTAGTTTTTACCGAAACGTTACTTTTTTCCGACCATGTTTTGACATTTTTTTTATCTACATATTCTAAAACAACACACTCGGATTATCTTTCATCCCTTTATGCCATCTCATGCAATTGATAGAATACCTTTAGAATTCTCCGTAAAATCATCACTAGAGTAAATTCAATTTTTAACGATATTTTATCGATTGTAATAATTGTAAAGCGCATTAGTTCATATATGTTTAATGAATTTTTGCGCTATATAAGTAACAACAAGTGTAATACTATTTAATGTTATCAACACTGCTGTTATTTGTCCTTTATGACGTCTAGAATTAGTAGAGCAAATATTGTTACAACTGAAGCTTGATTGTCTGCCTCCACTGTATCAAAACTATATGGTATTTATTCATCTCTTAGTTTAATTATTTATTTACTTATTTACATAATATATTTATTAATTTTTCTGTTTATTGATTAGGGGAGAATATTTATGGTGCTATTAATTAGGAAGAGTTGCCTCATTAACACAATGAGCATATTTGAGTACTGTTCTGAGAACACGGCAAAACTCAATTCCCCCCGACACCAACGTTAAACTGAAATGAATAAATCATTTGATGACAACCAAATTCATTCTATCGCGCTGCCCATTTTCAAAATAAATTGGCTTTTTCTGTTTCGCCAATCATCTGAATGAAAACTTCTTACTTCATGCCATTTGCCTTTTATACAAACAGATGTACCACTGAACCAATAGCAACAACTATAACTACTAATACAAAAAACTCCATCAGAACTGGAATTTTTAGGGGTCATCCACAAATCAGCATAATTAGAGTGGTTACCAATCCCACCTGCCATTTTCAAAAGGGTGAGCCAAAGTTCATATTTACAAATAGCTTACCGTGTTAATCAAAGAAAAGCTGTTGCAAATATTATGAATTTTTCTCGCTAAGAGAAAGTAAAACTTTTCCAAAATTTGTTACCACAAATCTAACCTCAAAGGTCACCTTCCTAACAGTGGTCGAGAATGAGTATTCATAGTTTTATCAAAATGCTTTCCAAACTCAGCTTAAACTAAAACAAAAGGTGCTTTAAAAGGATACTGTATCTGAAAATCAGTTCTTGTTACATGTACCATGTTTGAAAACTCCCACGCATGATCCCTGAGTTTACAAAGTAATGCCAAGGCCCATTATTTAAACAACGTCTAACCTAAATGATATGGTGGCTTATGAAAATTATTGGAACTTTACAACTGCCTCAACATATTATATAACATTATACACTAACCTCAATTTAACATTAAACAGTCAGCTTTGAGGTTTCAGTGTGAAACCTTGCAAAGGTTTTTAACAGGTTTCAGTGTGAATTTGAAAGTTCGACTTGTAAATGTTTTTTTCACCAGAAGATGCAGCCTTTTCATGATGTGCTATAATGTTTGTAACTGTTACAATAAATTATTATATTTTATAACTGTCCTTGCATAATGCCTTTATATAAATTATAGGGCTTTGCAACGTATTGTACTTGGGACATGTACTGTACAGCAACAAATGTCCGTATTGAAGCAGTAACCAGTTGCACTGGTAGCAAAGGGCAGAGACATTGATTTTTATTAATCTTTATACAATAAATGATATGATATTAAAACATTCTGCTCGTATTTACCGGCACTAGTGGTTTGATCTCCACTTTCTCCTGGTTTTCCAGCACGTTTGACAGCAGACAGAACATTCTTGTCAACATCCATGGCATCTGAACCTATCCCTACAAAAGAGATGTAAGTGACTTAATCACTCTCAATGAGAGCCATCAGTCAGACTAACTGAGGAATATGCTAATTAATATGCAGAAATAAGAAAACCAGTCCACCCCAACCTAAACATGCATAGTTTCAGAAAATATCCACTCTTACATGTACTCCATAGAAGGTCATAGCGTGAACCAAGCAGTGATTGTTTATTGTTTATTTAAATCTCTGGGTACAATAAACATCTCTGTATTGTATAAACGCAGTGTTAAACAGTCCATCTAATAAGTGGGAAAGGTTATTTTAACAGTTTTACACGAACATTCCAAGGGTACATTGTAATCCTCTTTACTGAAAATAGGTACCTACTATGTTTGCTATTAAAACTATTCATTTCATATATCATTCACACTAGAACTATTGGTTGAGAATCTACAGTATTTTGATTAAAAACTACGTTTCTCGGGGAGTTTCCGCAAAAACTGTAGGAACTGGAAACTAGCCAGAGGCCTGGCTGTAAGCTTGGAGGCCTGGCAACTCGGGGTTCAGGCAAATGCCTATGACTCGTGAAACAAATAACCATTTCCAAGTTGGGTGTACGCAAAACTTGGGGATACTATAAAAACGACTACAAAAATTATTAACGTAAATTCTATCGCATGACATAATGACCCAACTTAGTTACAACTGACTTTTTGTCAAGATGTTTACTTACTTTATACTGGGAAGAGGGGGAAGTAAAAGCTCGTGGTGATGCGGTTTTGCGTTACTTTTGGTGCAGGTTATTTTAACCTGCGGTATTACGGTTTTCCAAGATTGTGCGGTTTGCGTAATTTTAAGTTTTAGGACGCGGTAAACGGTGAAAAAATGTATCTGCGGTGTTGCATTTTTATTAAATCTCACTCGGATAGTCCTCTCCCTTTTGGTTTAGTTCAGAAGCCAACGCGAGCCAAGTGCTTTTAATCCTATTTGACCATATTAGTCTTTCACGCGGTTCCCAGTTAATGTCTGACACGCTTTTGGTATTAGTCAATGCTTAAACGTAGGCTCAGGTGACTTTCTGGGCTGGGGATCGAATTTCTTTAGCTGTCCACGAGGTCTCGAGAGACGATAGCGGCAAGCGGGGTTAACCAGACAGAAGAACCAGAAGAAGAAGAAATTATCAACTGCGTAGCTATTTAAGGAAAAGGAGGAGAGGACTTTCGCAAGAAGAACAAATTTCGTTGCAAGGTCAATAAGAGCGAGGGGCGTCTCGTCAAATTGAGAGAAACAATTTTGTATGTAACTGTCATAGGACTGAGTGGAGTCCAATTCGCGGAGTCCAATGTGATTGATTGATTTAAAATACTACTTTGACTGTGATTGGCTTATTGAACTGTCCCATGACAAACTGTCCGAAAAAGTGGAAAATAAGAGTTTTTTAAACCAATCACAATCGAGGAAATTGTAATTTTTATGATTAGAACTCTTACTGCCTTGTTTAGTCAATTTCAAGTAGGTCGACAACTCAAAGTCAATGTTTATTAACATGGACTGTAAGACATTAATGTAAAAAAACTTGGTAATGGCCATGACCTGATCCGCAATATTTTTGACATTCAGTGTTAATTGGGGTTGACCGGCCTACACGGTTCCAAAGTACGTGTTCTGGTTTTCTAGCCTTTATTATAATTTTGCTCTCACAAGTATGTCTTTGAGTAAATGCCCCTTTCTGTATGATATTATGGGCGGCTCCCTGAAAATTTCGTTTAGCAATGGTTGTTGCTGCATTAAGTACCTCTTGCTCGTTAGGATTTCTTTTAGGTTTGGAACCGCTGGGTGGTATTGTGTCACGAAGGGCAAGATTCGTTTCATTGTATTGTTCTGTTGGAACAGAGCCCGCTTCTTTCCTTCAAATTTCACTTCGGAGAGTGTGTTATAAATAACATTTCTCGGGTAACCTCTTTCCATTAGGTGTGTTTTAAATTTGCCAATGTTTTCTTCAATCGTTTTCTTTGAAGAGTTTGTCCTAAGGAGTCTAAGTGTTTCACCTTTAATATAGCCCTTCCGTTACTCCCGGAGGGTGACACGTTGTGAAGAACGTGTAGTGGGACATCTCTGTAGGTTTAAAGTGGGTTCTCATGTCGAGAACTGACTCTTTGTTGAATCTCTCGCCCTTGTAGATAGTTGTGTCTAAGAAAGTCGTTTCTGTACATGATATTTCAGCCGTAAATTTGATAGTCGGCTGGTGTTTATTTGCTTGTTCAATGAACTGGACGACGACATCTCTGTTGGTGTGCCAGAGGGAGATTATGTCGTCGATGTAACGTTTCCAAACGAGCGGTTTGTTAGCGCTTTTGTGTAGGATATGTGTTTCAATTTCCGCCATGAAAATATTGGCAAAGGCTACTGCCATTTTAGTGCCCATGGCGGTTCCGTGTGTCTGCAAGTAGTCACGTTCGTTAAGTTGGAACGAGTTTCCTTGCAAAATAAGTCTTTGTGCTTTCTTTAATGAGCGCTTAGGAACAGGAGGTCAGTCTCTGTCGAAATTTTCGTATGCTGTACATACTATATTTATTCCCTCCTCTGGTGGCATGTTTGTGTATAGGTTCGTCACGTCCATTGAGACAATAATCACATCTTTCGGGAGTTTTGTTCTCTCGATAAAGTTGATGAAGTCTGTTGTATCTTTGAGATATGATTTCTGTTTTTGTGCTATAGGCTGAATATGTTAAGAACGTTCGATCGTAACAGGGTACTTCGTAAGAAAACTGCAAAAGAAATGTCAAGGTTCCATTGTTGCAAATAAAAATGAAAGCACCAAAATGATAACAGTTAACAAGATAGCGTACCTTCTGAAGAATAACCGCTTTCACTTTTTCGCCCGTGTTTGTCCTCTTCTATGAAACATATTAATAACAAATTAAATACTTACTTAAATTAGCCACTAAAAATCATCTGATAGCAAAGACACGTTATTTAAGGAAACGTCTGCAAAGGCGGCGACTTCGCACCTCTCCAGAAGCACAAAGAGGGAAAATACATCGCAGTCACGTCAGGCTTCAAACCCACGGCATCTGCAAAACCAGTGCAGTGCTTTGCCAATTAAGGTACCGAGCAAACTGACAACAGGTAATTTTTTTTTTGGTAATGAACCCGCAGAAGATGAATAAGTCATGAGAGTGAGGATACGAAATAGCATGTAGTTCAGTGAACCATAGTTAATGACGCAGAAGAGACGAAAAGACCGGAGGACCATAGTAGCTATGTTTGCCACTTTAAGTGACCGAAAGGTCCTCTATTGAAACAAGTTCATGTTAAATTGCTGGAAATAAAAGGCCTCTTTAAGATTTCTTTTGAAAACATTGAAACTAACAGTTTATCGTCCAAACAGGATTTGATTATGATCTCCGTTTCACTTTGATTTAAGACTTTTGCTCGAATAAGTTTTGATTCAACTCGTTCACCATCAATTCAAGAATAATCAGTTTTACATACCAAGATTGAATTGTAGCCGACTTGCAGCCCTATAAGTGCGCTTCTGCAAATTCGTTTTTTCTTCATTGAATCGTAGAGGACATCGATGCAGTAAAATCCCCTATTTTGATTGTCATTTTGTCAATATTTTGACATGCACTCCAATGAAAATGACAACATCTATCAATATGAACCTTAGTATCTTTAATATAATCTAGTTATAAATTAATTTAGCCTCGCAGTCTAAAGGGAATAAGAATATTATAAACGATAAGTAGGCAACATCCATAATCTTACCTGCTTTTCGTTTGTGGGGTTTCTGTTAAAAAAAAAAATAAATAAAATAAAGCAAGAAGTATTGGCTTCTTGAGAGATGAACATCGTCACCATAATAGTCAACAATTAATCATGTATAAAAGCGTGACATTAATTAAATGTCGCTCATCTGCCATTCGTTGTCCCCTCCCACTAAAAGCATTTTTAATTATTTTAGATTAAAAATATTTTACACGTCATTTGGTTGAAATTTGGTTTCTGTTGTCACCGGAACTGCTTTCTGCGAGATCAGGCAATATGAAATGACTCCACTGCAAGATTATAGCCCAGACAAACAATTAGGCTTTATGTTTCACTACTATCCATAGTTTTTGTTACATAATAACCATTTTTTGTTGGCTGTTCAAGTTTCCAACATTTCTCGCGAGACTCGGTGAAAACGCTTAAAATAACAAAATGAAGAGAGAAAACAAGCACGGTCAGTGACATTCTCTTTTCATTGCACTTTTTTAATGTCTTATGTATGGCTATCAAATCTGGAATATACGTCATTTTCAAGACAATTAACCTTAAGAAGCAATTTTACTGTGCTAGATCATGATTTACCGACGAGAAAACCTGAAGGGAGTAGTTTCATGAAGCGACGGTGGTGTATTTAGCTTCGCTTTAAGGCAGAATTCACGGCTGATTTGTGGATGCAGGACAACAGAAAAAACTTACAACAAAGACAAACGAAGACCAGTCACCTCTGCTATGAAATCTCAAAAGCGCTTCTCTTAAAAGCTGTTTTATTTGAAAGCAGCCGCAAATTTTCAGTGAAGTATGATATACTAATGAAATAAAATTTGCCTGATTAGTGAGTGATAATATATGTAACTAGTCAACTGTATATATCACTGTCATAGGCAAAGGCATATCGTTTTCTTCGGTGATATATCCAAACGCACTGACACGTGATTTTGTATTCATCCGATAATTGGTGGCTGAGGATGTAAATCTTTTAAAGAAGGATTAAAAACTAAATTTGACATGAAATCACCTACAGAGAAAATTTACCCAGATTGGGTTAATCTAATTTATACTTAAATAATTGTATGAATTGACTCACTAACCTTTTTAGAGATATTTTTCAGTAATTCCCGGTTGTCTTTCACAAAATTGGGGTTCGCATAAACATCGCGTCCTTGTTCACCTTCTTTTTCAGGTGGCAGGCTCTCTGTTTTCTTAAACCCATCTGAAGAAATCAAAGTGTTACGAAAATAAATATCAATCCACTATTGAATTTGGACACTTCATAACCTAAAGAGCAGTTAACTGAAGACCGGTAAAGCAGCGGACCACGGAAGAAACAGTTTCTCGCGCCGTTCACTCGGGTCCGGGCTTTCCTCCCCGAGAGAGAGGGAAAAGCCCGGACACGAGTAAGCGGCGGAAATCCAGCCTATCAAAACGCACTAATCATAATATTAATAATCATCATCATCATCATCATCATCATCATCATCATCATCATCATCATCATCATCATCGTCATCTTTATTTGCTTTTGTCAATGTATACATTTTTTTCTGTTACAATCTAGAAAATTTACAAATTATGTTAATCTAAACTAAATAAAAACAATGGGCAAGCTAGGAAGCTAAATAAACCAGTAGGTTTTCTTGTTGTCTCCCTGAATAATTAACGTTCTAAGTGGCACGTAAAATAAAATAAAATAAAATAAAATAAAGTAAAAAAAAAAAAAAAAAAAGAAATGCAAGGAAGGATAAACTTATTTACATGCATTATGTACAATAGTTTATTGACACTCCCCTGGTGGGGCTTTTCAGTGACAATGCGACTAAAAGCTAATTAAGATAAGAGAAGTAGTTAACAATTCGATTAAAAAGGAAAGAATGCGGTGAACAAAAGCAATATAAACATACCTATTTAAGAATTAATCGTATAATAAATATTCTCGCTACGTACTATACAATATGCATATTTTTAAGTTAAAATGATAATAAAATAAGACACTAGTAAGATACTAAAATACTATCATAACGTGTTATTTAAAAAGTCAGTAATCAGTTTATTTTTCAGATAAAATTTAAAAGTAGAAATCGATTTTGCAGTTTTAAGAGTACTGTCTAGATTGTTCCAAATGTGCACCATACGGTAGTGGAATGTTCTCTGTCCGGTACTCGACTTATACAAGGGGATGTTTAATAATTGGCAACTTCGAGTCACGCGCCCGGTGACCGCAATTCTTGTTGTAAATTGATCGCTGAGGTAATGTGGAGCTTGACCAGTCATGCATTTAAATGCCATGAGAGCGTCGCGGAAGAACAGCTTTTGTTTAATTGGAAACCAACGTAGATCTCTTAGTGCGGGGTTATATGATCAAATTTCCTGGTACCTGTAATAATGCGCGCGGCAAAGTTCTGCACTGACTGTAGTCTACAGATATTTTTGTTCGAGGTGTTCGACCACACTGTGGAACAGTACAGTAATTTGCTTAAGACTAGGGCATTTATTACTGTCACCAGTTGGTTACGGTCAAGAACATGTTTAACCCGACTGATTTGTGCGAGGCTTGACATACAAGATGACGTAGTTTTTAAAACATGGTCATCAAACGTTAGTTGCGGATCTAGAACAACCCCAAGATCTTTGGCCGAACATGTAAGAGCGAGATCTTTTCCTAGAAGAGATATTTTGAAGTCGGGGAGTTTGGCAAGTAGTTGTCGGCTTCCAAAGACTACGAGTTTTGTTTTGTCAGGATTTAAAAGTAGAAAATTGTTAAAACACCAATTACGTATTAAAAGAAGGTCGCTATTTAGATCGTTCATAGCAGTCGGACAATCACGCATCTTAAAAGAAATCTGAAGTTTAGTGTCATCTACGTAACAATGCGTTAAACAGTTTCTAGGAACAGAAGGTAAGTCGTTAATGTAAATACTGAAAAGAAGCGGCCCAAGAATACTTCCTTGTGGAACACCACTATTTAAACGCAACGAATTCGAGAGGGTCGAGTTAATACGCACGACTTGGTGTCTGTTGGTCAGGTAGCTAGTAAACCACGCGAGAGCGTATTTAGAAATACTGAGATGTTGTAGTTTTAAAAGGAGAATATCATGATTTATACTGTCAAACGCCTTACTCGTGTCCAACAAAACCGTAGCAGAGAGTTCCTGCTTATCCATGCCAGTCAAAATGGCATCTGTGGAGCGGATAAGTGCCGTTTCTGTGGAGTAAAATTTCTTATTTCCACTTTGTTTCGCAGAAAGACGGTTGTTTGTTGTTAAATATGCCGTCAGCTGGTTCAACGCAATTCTTTCACACACCTTTGACAATACTGGTAATAACGAGATCGGTCTGTTATTACAAGGTTGTTCATGGTCTCCCTCCTTTGGAATAGGTATAAAAACGAAACTTTATTTTATTTGTTGTTCAGAGAGTAGATAACGTTTAATTTTTTTTAGCAAATGTGAACACACCTGAGTTTTTTAAATGAGTTGGGAAGTCTTTCCAAATGTCCGTAGCCATAAAAGAGATTGATTGTTTACCTACGTTAGTTCGTACACTAGGCTTATAAAGATTTTTCTTAGCTATATATCTCTTGTTGTAGTGATGTGTATTACTAGCATATTGAAACATGTTGTCGAAAAGTTTAGGCAGGTAGCCTTTATGCCATGAATGCACGAATTTTGAGACTTGTAGGCGATAGATATTATTAACTGTTAAGAGGCCTAGTAAATTCAGCAGAGGTTTAGCGTTCTCTGTTTCACTACCAAATGCTGTGGCAAAAAATATTAATCTTACAATATGGTTTTGTTTTACTTGAATTTTACTAATATGTGTTTTATATACACTTTCCCAAGCTAATATGCCATAAGAAATATAAGGATAGATTAAATTATAATAAATTTGTGTAAGTTGCTTAACTGAGAGGAAATGCCTCAATTTCGATATTATTCCAGTGTTTCGAGATATACGGGAACAGACAAGAGAGATGTGATTTTTCCAGCTTAAAGATTCGTCAATCATAACATCTAGATACTTCTAGTTATACATTGCTTTCGTTCTAATGAATAAGAAGACCCATCACTGTTAATTATGTTAAGACTGATTGCGATATCCTTTTTTCTTGCCGATTTAACTATCATGAAGTTTGTTTTACTCATGTTTATAGACAGCTTGTTAATATCACACCATCTTTTCACTTTGGCTAGTTCAGAGTTCATCAAATGTTCAAGTGTTTTAATCATAATATTAATCATCATCATCATCATCATCATCATCATCATCATCATCATCGTCATCTTTATTTGCTTTTGTCAATGTATACATTTTTTTCTGTTACAATCTAGAAAATTTACAAATTATGTTAATCTAAACTAAATAAAAACAATGGGCAAGCTAGGAAGCTAAATAAACCAGTAGGTTTTCTTGTTGTCTCCCTGAACAATTAACGTTCTAAGTGGCACGTAAAATAAAATAAAATAAAATAAAATAAAGTAAAAAAAAAAAAAAAAAAGAAATGCAAGGAAGGATAAACTTATTTACATGCATTATGTACAATAGTTTATTGACACTCCCCTGGTGGGGCTTTTCAGTGACAATGCGACTAAAAGCTAATTAAGATAAGAGAAGTAGTTAACAATTCGATTAAAAAGGAAAGAATGCGGTGAACAAAAGCAATATAAACATACCTATTTAAGAATTAATCGTATAATAAATATTCTCGCTACGTACTATACAATATGCATATTTTTAAGTTAAAATGATAATAAAATAAGACACTAGTAAGATACTAAAATACTATCATAACGTGTTATTTTAAAAAGTCAGTAATCAGTTTATTTTTCAGATAAAATTTAAAAGTAGAAATCGATTTTGCAGTTTTAAGAGTACTGTCTAGATTGTTCCAAATGTGCACCATACGGTAGTGGAATGTTCTCTGTCCGGTACTCGACTTATACAAGGGGATGTTTAATAATTGGCAACTTCGAGTCACGCGCCCGGTGACCGCAATTCTTGTTGTAAATTGATCGCTGAGGTAATGTGGAGCTTGACCAGTCATGCATTTAAATGCCATGAGAGCGTCGCGGAAGAACAGCTTTTGTTTAATTGGAAACCAACGTAGATCTCTTAGTGCGGGGGTTATATGATCAAATTTCCTGGTACCTGTAATAATGCGCGCGGCAAAGTTCTGCACTGACTGTAGTCTACAGATATTTTTGTTCGAGGTGTTCGACCACACTGTGGAACAGTACAGTAATTTGCTTAAGACTAGGGCATTTATTACTGTCACCAGTTGGTTACGGTCAAGAACATGTTTAACCCGACTGATTTGTGCGAGGCTTGACATACAAGATGACGTAGTTTTTAAAACATGGTCATCAAACGTTAGTTGCGGATCTAGAACAACCCCAAGATCTTTGGCCGAACATGTAAGAGCGAGATCTTTTCCTAGAAGAGATATTTTGAAGTCGGGGAGTTTGGCAAGTAGTTGTCGGCTTCCAAAGACTACGAGTTTTGTTTTGTCAGGATTTAAAAGTAGAAAATTGTTAAAACACCAATTACGTATTAAAAGAAGGTCGCTATTTAGATCGTTCATAGCAGTCGGACAATCACGCATCTTAAAAGAAATCTGAAGTTTAGTGTCATCTACGTAACAATGCGTTAAACAGTTTCTAGGAACAGAAGGTAAGTCGTTAATGTAAATACTGAAAAGAAGCGGCCCAAGAATACTTCCTTGTGGAACACCACTATTTAAACGCAACGAATTCGAGAGGGTCGAGTTAATACGCACGACTTGGTGTCTGTTGGTCAGGTAGCTAGTAAACCACGCGAGAGCGTATTTAGAAATACTGAGATGTTGTAGTTTTAAAAGGAGAATATCATGATTTATACTGTCAAACGCCTTACTCGTGTCCAACAAAACCGTAGCAGAGAGTTCCTGCTTATCCATGCCAGTCAAAATGGCATCTGTGGAGCGGATAAGTGCCGTTTCTGTGGAGTAAAATTTCTTATTTCCACTTTGTTTCGCAGAAAGACGGTTGTTTGTTGTTAAATATGCCGTCAGCTGGTTCAACGCAATTCTTTCACACACCTTTGACAATACTGGTAATAACGAGATCGGTCTGTTATTACAAGGTTGTTCATGGTCTCCCTCCTTTGGAATAGGTATAAAAACGAAACTTTATTTTATTTGTTGTTCAGAGAGTAGATAACGTTTAATTTTTTTTAGCAAATGTGAACACACCTGAGTTTTTTAAATGAGTTGGGAAGTCTTTCCAAATGTCCGTAGCCATAAAAGAGATTGATTGTTACCTACGTTAGTTCGTACACTAGGCTTATAAAGATTTTTCTTAGCTATATATCTCTTGTTGTAGTGATGTGTATTACTAGCATATTGAAACATGTTGTCGAAAAGTTTAGGCAGGTAGCCTTTATGCCATGAATGCACGAATTTTGAGACTTGTAGGCGATAGATATTATTAACTGTTAAGAGGCCTAGTAAATTCAGCAGAGGTTTAGCGTTCTCTGTTTCACTACCAAATGCTGTGGCAAAAAAATATTAATCTTACAATATGGTTTTGTTTTACTTGAATTTTACTAATATGTGTTTTATATACACTTTCCCAAGCTAATATGCCATAAGAAATATAAGGATAGATTAAATTATAATAAATTTGTGTAAGTTGCTTAACTGAGAGGAAATGCCTCAATTTCGATATTATTCCAGTGTTTCGAGATATACGGGAACAGACAAGAGAGATGTGATTTTTCCAGCTTAAAGATTCGTCAATCATAACATCTAGATACTTCTAGTTATACATTGCTTTCGTTCTAATGAATAAGAAGACCCATCACTGTTAATTATGTTAAGACTGATTGCGATATCCTTTTTTCTTGCCGATTTAACTATCATGAAGTTTGTTTTACTCATGTTTATAGACAGCTTGTTAATATCACACCATCTTTTCACTTTGGCTAGTTCAGAGTTCATCAAATGTTCAAGTGTTTTAATCATAATATTAATCATCATCATCATCATCATCATCATCATCATCATCATCATCGTCATCTTTATTTGCTTTTGTCAATGTATACATTTTTTTCTGTTACAATCTAGAAAATTTACAAATTATGTTAATCTAAACTAAATAAAAACAATGGGCAAGCTAGGAAGCTAAATAAACCAGTAGGTTTTCTTGTTGTCTCCCTGAACAATTAACGTTCTAAGTGGCACGTAAAATAAAATAAAATAAAATAAAATAAAGTAAAAAAAAAAAAAAAAAAGAAATGCAAGGAAGGATAAACTTATTTACATGCATTATGTACAATAGTTTATTGACACTCCCCTGGTGGGGCTTTTCAGTGACAATGCGACTAAAAGCTAATTAAGATAAGAGAAGTAGTTAACAATTCGATTAAAAGGAAAGAATGCGGTGAACAAAAGCAATATAAACATACCTATTTAAGAATTAATCGTATAATAAATATTCTCGCTACGTACTATACAATATGCATATTTTTAAGTTAAAATGATAATAAAATAAGACACTAGTAAGATACTAAAATACTATCATAACGTGTTATTTAAAAAGTCAGTAATCAGTTTATTTTTCAGATAAAATTTAAAAGTAGAAATCGATTTTGCAGTTTTAAGAGTACTGTCTAGATTGTTCCAAATGTGCACCATACGGTAGTGGAATGTTCTCTGTCCGGTACTCGACTTATACAAGGGGATGTTTAATAATTCGCAACTTCGAGTCACGCGCCCGGTGACCGCAATTCTTGTTGTAAATTGATCGCTGAGGTAATGTGGAGCTTGACCAGTCATGCATTTAAATGCCATGAGAGCGTCGCGGAAGAACAGCTTTTGTTTAATTGGAAACCAACGTAGATCTCTTAGTGCGGGGGTTATATGATCAAATTTCCTGGTACCTGTAATAATGCGCGCGGCAAAGTTCTGCACTGACTGTAGTCTACAGATATTTTTGTTCGAGGTGTTCGACCACACTGTGGAACAGTACAGTAATTTGCTTAAGACTAGGGCATTTATTACTGTCACCAGTTGGTTACGGTCAAGAACATGTTTAACCCGACTGATTTGTGCGAGGCTTGACATACAAGATGACGTAGTTTTTAAAACATGGTCATCAAACGTTAGTTGCGGATCTAGAACAACCCCAAGATCTTTGGCCGAACATGTAAGAGCGAGATCTTTTCCTAGAAGAGATATTTTGAAGTCGGGGAGTTTGGCAAGTAGTTGTCGGCTTCCAAAGACTACGAGTTTTGTTTTGTCAGGATTTAAAAGTAGAAAATTGTTAAAACACCAATTACGTATTAAAAGAAGGTCGCTATTTAGATCGTTCATAGCAGTCGGACAATCACGCATCTTAAAAGAAATCTGAAGTTTAGTGTCATCTACGTAACAATGCGTTAAACAGTTTCTAGGAACAGAAGGTAAGTCGTTAATGTAAATACTGAAAAGAAGCGGCCCAAGAATACTTCCTTGTGGAACACCACTATTTAAACGCAACGAATTCGAGAGGGTCGAGTTAATACGCACGACTTGGTGTCTGTTGGTCAGGTAGCTAGTAAACCACGCGAGAGCGTATTTAGAAATACTGAGATGTTGTAGTTTTAAAAGGAGAATATCATGATTTATACTGTCAAACGCCTTACTCGTGTCCAACAAAACCGTAGCAGAGAGTTCCTGCTTATCCATGCCAGTCAAAATGGCATCTGTGGAGCGGATAAGTGCCGTTTCTGTGGAGTAAAATTTCTTATTTCCACTTTGTTTCGCAGAAAGACGGTTGTTTGTTGTTAAATATGCCGTCAGCTGGTTCAACGCAATTCTTTCACACACCTTTGACAATACTGGTAATAACGAGATCGGTCTGTTATTACAAGGTTGTTCATGGTCTCCCTCCTTTGGAATAGGTATAAAAACGAAACTTTATTTTATTTGTTGTTCAGAGAGTAGATAACGTTTAATTTTTTTTAGCAAATGTGAACACACCTGAGTTTTTTAAATGAGTTGGGAAGTCTTTCCAAATGTCCGTAGCCATAAAAGAGATTGATTGTTTACCTACGTTAGTTCGTACACTAGGCTTATAAAGATTTTTCTTAGCTATATATCTCTTGTTGTAGTGATGTGTATTACTAGCATATTGAAACATGTTGTCGAAAAGTTTAGGCAGGTAGCCTTTATGCCATGAATGCACGAATTTTGAGACTTGTAGGCGATAGATATTATTAACTGTTAAGAGGCCTAGTAAATTCAGCAGAGGTTTAGCGTTCTCTGTTTCACTACCAAATGCTGTGGCAAAAAATATTAATCTTACAATATGGTTTTGTTTTACTTGAATTTTACTAATATGTGTTTTATATACACTTTCCCAAGCTAATATGCCATAAGAAATATAAGGATAGATTAAATTATAATAAATTTGTGTAAGTTGCTTAACTGAGAGGAAATGCCTCAATTTCGATATTATTCCAGTGTTTCGAGATATACGGGAACAGACAAGAGAGATGTGATTTTTCCAGCTTAAAGATTCGTCAATCATAACATCTAGATACTTCTAGTTATACATTGCTTTCGTTCTAATGAATAAGAAGACCCATCACTGTTAATTATGTTAAGACTGATTGCGATATCCTTTTTTCTTGCCGATTTAACTATCATGAAGTTTGTTTTACTCATGTTTATAGACAGCTTGTTAATATCACACCATCTTTTCACTTTGGCTAGTTCAGAGTTCATCAAATGTTCAAGTGTTTTAAGATCCCTTGCGGATGCAAATACATTGGTATCGTCTGCAAAGATTTTAAAACTCAATTGTTCTGAGCTATTTGGCAAATCATTAATGTAAATTAGGAATAGGAGAGGTCCGAGGGTGCTCCGTTGTGGAATTCCACATAATATTGTCTGATTTGGGGACTTAACTCCATCCAACTCTACATACTGTTTTCTATTTGAAAGATAGCTTTCAGTTCAGAGGTATCCCCCTCATCCCATAAGTGTGTAACTTATTCAACAAGATCATATGGTTCACACTATCGTGTATAACTTATTGTCAATGGCTTTTCTTAGCGTATTTGTGATATCAGTTATAGCTTCGGCGGTTGAATGTCCTTTTCTAAAGCCAAATTGACTCACAACCAAACACCGTAATAAAAAAATGGTGACGAGTAAATCAGTCGACGTGATAGCCTGAGAAAGAAACGATGTTATACCTCAAGTGACTTCATCGTGAGACAAAGGATAGTACGAAACGTTTTATCTTGATTCTGAACATATACTTTGTACTTATCTTCGTAAACATGGTTAAAACAATAGTTTTAGGAAAATTATCCCTAATTTGCATGTATTGCTTACCGTTGGCTGTTAAAAGAACTGGGATGTTCGTAGCTCGTCTCCTAGGTTTCTGACCTGCATGATCTGTGGGCACACTTTAGATTAATTTCTGCTAACTAGAAAGGCGTAAGTTACATTTGCTGCCTTTTTACCTAAATTATACCCAAAACACAGAAAGGTTAGTATATGATTTTCGCGTCCTTTAAATGTGTACACTGTCAGTATCCCATCACAAACTTCAACAGCCGTAAAGGGGCAGTGTCGCGAGGATTTTGCTGTTTTAGGTCAATTCTGTGCTAAAATCATTACTTTGAGGTGTTACTCATAAACGAATTAACAATTGGTTCATGCGTCAGCGTGCGTTCATACTAGAGGAATATCCCACCTCCATGTGAACAGGCCCGTAGGGCCTGTTCACATGGAGGTGGGGGACCCCAGGCAGGTGAGGTCCCCCACCTAAGTGGGGCTACCAATCTCTACATACAATCTCTCTTTTTTCTCGATAGCGTTCACATGTGAGGTGGGGTATCTCACTGAGGCGGGTTACCCGGTCAGCCAGGGTGGGTAACCCGCTTAGTAGTGCAGGAGCAAATGTCGTAGAATTAAGTCCCGAGGGAATTTCAGGCTGCAAGCAAACAACCCAGCCAAAAATATTACGTGGACCAAAAAGAACATGAAAAATGTTGGTGGCACTTCTGCAAGTTGCACCGAGTGTCTTTATTGGGGATATAAATAGCCGTGCAAATCGTCAGCATGAAAACGAGGCTGTAATACGAAAACGAGCATAACTTTGCAGTATTGCAATGAAATTGCTTCAAACTTGCAAAGATTATGTTTTTCAATAAGTTGCATGGTGTGATACTATATGAATTACTTTATATGGTCGCGTGATTAGGAAAACATGAAAACGAGGCTTTGATATTAATGTGGCTACCGGTAGACAAAATTGCTCCAAATAGGTAGAGTTTGTGGTTTAAAATACGAGAATTTTAATATTGGTTTGCCCTTGGGGGTGGGGCATGGTCACGTGGTGAAACTAGAATGCAAACGAACTTGTTTTTGAAAACTCATAAATTTTTCACACAAAGGTATTAAAAAAGCTAGACATTTCTTTCTCAGGAGAGGATACACTTACCTTCAATTGCTACCATGTCCGGACGATGAAACTAACATTGGAACGAGTATTGTTGTCTTCCCACGCTACCAAAAAGTCACTTGATAAAAATTTTAAGTAAGGTTTTGTGAATTCCACAATCAAGCTGATTTCGTTATGCGATTTCTTTTTGCCACAAAAAAAATCGTGTCATCACATAACACAGAATAACCTACGTAATACAGCGTGTCTACGTTCTCTGGAAATTGAAAATCAACTTAATCTGGTATTCTGCTACTCTTAGTATTACTGCAAGATTACATCAGGTTGAAATTCTGTGATCAGCCTAACTTTCGCTATCATCAGTCTCATACTCAGCATCGTCATCCTCGTCTGTATCAGCCTCAAGCTGGTTTACGCATGGATCATCACCATCAGAATAGCCGCACAGATCGATGCAGTTAAACAGAGCTTTTCGGCAGTTGCACCTGTTCGTTGTACATCTCAGTTCTTTGCACAGTCACACTTGATTAACCCGATACCGTAAAAGCTCTATTAAGTCCCCGGCCGTTTTCTTCTTAAAATGGTTTTTGTATAAAACTGAAACAACTGCAGTAAAACTTAACAAAAAACAGTATTGTGTGTTTGAGTACAAATTTGTGAAAAACCAACCAACTGGACCACATAAAGTAGATTTCGTAAGAGGGAATAGGAGGGACTGGTTAATTACAAAATCGTATTCTGAAAGGGGGGGGCCTTATTAGAAAGGGGAACTTCATACAAAAGTCGACTTCCAAACGGTGGGCTTATTAGAGTTAAAGAGGGGGGCTTAAAAGAGAGGGGGTTTAATGGAACTTTTACGGTAATTGCTTCTGGTGCAGAAGGTAACATTGTCATTACTGGCATTTGTCACCATCCAACTTCCAAACAAACTCCTCTGGAGAAGTAAGCACTGGCACAGGCACAGTGTCCATGGTCCAAACCATTGCTTGGTAATTGGCTCTCAATATGGACGTCCGAAGTACCTCTTGTCTTGGTGGTAATCTTTCAGACTGAGACTGTTTCTTGCGGAAGAGGAACCATCTTAGCTCTTTAACGTTGTCAATGGTCATGTTGGGAGTGTAGACTTAACAAACAAACTTCTTGATAGCAGACAAGGTATCCTCTGTAGGTTGACTGCTCATCATACACCATACACTTTATTACGCTTCCTCTAGCAGAACTATTCTGCCGTAATGTACAATAAATACAATAATACAATAATAATACAATTACTTTGGAGCAAAAATATTTACATAGGTAACGAATTAAAATGTTGCATGTATACAATAATAAATAATAATCAAATTACATAGAAGTAAAAAATCATTTACATATGCAACAAATTGAAATGTTACATGGGTTACACGGTTACAAAAATGTTATTCGAGTTACTTAAGAAGTGATTACAAGAAAGTGGGCAGTGGTTTCCTTTTAAAACTTGAGATGTTGTTAATCACCCGAATGTCTTCAGGGAGTAAGATGTATTCTTTTGCCCCACGAAAGGCAAAAGAGCGTTGACCAGTTGATAATCTGCTCATACCAATTTTAAATGCAACATTAACCGAAAGAATTTACTATTTTCCCGCTTAGAGAAAAACTTTATTAAATTTGGTGTAACAAATCTACGTTTAAAGGTGCACTTACTAACAAAGATGATAGGAATGAATTATCGTAGTTTAATCAAAATTGCTTTCCAAACCCAGTTTAAACTAACTGATAATGTACGTTTGAAAGTCAATTCTTGTTACTCCGCCGTTTGAAGGCGGCGGGTCTTGTGATGTAAGTTGGGGCTAGATTTCAATTGGGACACCGTCCTGTTTCCTTCTCCAGTTGCTGATATCTATTCCTTTTTGTATCCATTATTTATTTTTTTTATTTATTTACTTATTTTTTATCGTTATTATTATTATACATATATGTATGCAACGAACTCAATAAAGAAAGAAAGCAAAAAAAAAAAAGAAAGAAAGAAAGAAAGGGAAAACAAAAGAACAAGAAAAGGGGGTAAATCTTCAGTGCAAAACAAACAGACACTTTCATTTTTTCAAAAGCTTGCTTTTCCAAGTGTCTTTGAAGATTACCAAAACCAATTGGAACAAATGTCCGGACGAAGACAGTACAGCAAAAAATGTTTAGAAAATTAAGACATCTACATTTCAGTCACCTAATTTTCATGTTACATATTAATAGCTAATTTAACGTACTAAATATACCAGAAGTTTGATACAAAAGGCGTTAAAAGCAATCAAAAACAAGCAGTTTGAGAATTGAAGGCAGCATTTCAAGGATAAAATTGGATGGCATTAAAAAAATTTGATCCTATGATAGACAGGATGCAAGCTTGACATTTTTTAAGGCTTTATTTCCTTTCTTACGTTAATAATAATAATAATCATCTTTATTGAGGAAATTTTTTCATAAAAGATATGGTTTTCAAAAAGGAGCTCAAAACTAGATATATATTGTAAAAACAAAAAAGCTATAAAATTGCAAAAGGATTAAAAAGATGCAAAAAATGCACAAAAAATTAAAAATAAGTATAAATAAAAATTAAACGTAAGTAGCTATATTAAAAACTTAAAAACATTACGTTTAAAACTATTTACATTCCTTGCGTCTTTGATCGTCTGACTAAGGGAGTTAAAATCGGAAACGGCATGATATTGTGTTCTTTGCTTCCCCCAATTTCTTTTGACACGTGGTAATCTAAAATTGCCTTTGTTACGTGTATTATGCCTATAAAGTACGTCTTGTCTAATCAAGTCTATATCGTGATTAATTAGGCCATTGATGCATTTGTATAGGTGTACACACCTTCTTTGAAATCGCCTTTTCTCTAGAGGCAGCAACTTGAGAACGGCTAATGCCTCAGTGGAGGATGAGTACAATGGTCTATTTAAAATAACTTTAGCGGCCTTATTATATTTTGCCAAACTTGCAAACTAGACATAAGGGTAATATTATGTTTATCGCCCCATACTAGATCAGCATATTCAAAAAGGGGCATGACAAGACTTTTGTAGAAAAGTAGACGCGCCCTGAAAGGCAATAAATGCTTTATACGCTTCAGAAGCCCAAGCCTCTGATTGATTTTCCCAGTTAGATGTTCAATATGATCAGTCCATATGAAATCCGAAGATATATGTATACCGAGGTATTTAAAGCTGCGAGCATTACTTATACTATGATCTAAAATTGATACAGTCAAATCTACTTTGCTTTCGCGTTTCCTATTACTACCGATAAGCATGCATTTAGTTTTGTCCAAATTTAAAGTCAGTTTGTGATCATGAAGCCATTTCGCCACACCCAGTAGATCGTTATTTAACTTATCACTCAACTCCTTTGAGGATGTACCATAGCAATAAATCACAGTGTCGTCTGCATAAAGTGACGCGTAGCAGGAGTTAAGCACATTTGGCAAGTTATTTATGTAAATCACAAACAACAGAGGCCCTAGAATGCTACCCTGTGGCACCCCATGCGTGACTGGAAGTTCCTCAGATAACTCATTTCCACATGAGGTGCGCTGTTGTCTACCAGTTAAGTAAGAACGGAACCAACGAAGAGCTGTTTCAGAAAGGCCGATCTCGGATAGCTTGCATAACATTATTTGCTGGTCTACGGTGTCAAATGCCTTGGCTAGATCGATGAACACGGCCCCACAAAGCTTTCCTTGTTCCATGTTTAAGAGCACTTCATCAGCAAATGAGGTCAAAGCTGTTGTAGTTGAGAAACCCTTCCGGAAACCAAACTGCTTGTTGGACAATAAATTATTGGTAATCAAGTACTGATACAACTGCAAGTGTACCGCTCTCTCCAAAATCTTGCTTAGTGTAGGGAGGATTGAGATGGGGCGGTAGTTGGAAACGTTAGTCCTGTCACCTGACTTAAACAATGCCATGACTTTCGCGCATTTCCACAATTTGGGAAATTGACTAGTGCGAATTGAAAGATTCAAAAGTTTAACAACAGATGGTGCAATTGTGTGAGCTGAGATTTTAAGAAGTCTCGCGCTAATTTTATCACGACCAATCGCTTTGTTTGCTTTCAATGACAAAAGCTGCTCAAGCACAAATGATTGATCCAATTCAGTCAACTCGAACTGGAAAAGCGGGTGTTTTGAAATGGAATTTAAATTCAAGACGGAAGTCTGTATTCTACTTGCTAGAATTCGGCCAATGGAAGCAAAGAAGCTATTCATTGAAGAAGCAATGGATTGGGATGTTATATGCTGAACACCACCGGAGATAATACACTGAATACTCTCTGAAGATGAGTTCCGATTGCATGCTTCGTTCACTGCTTTCCACACCTTTTCTGAGTCACCCTTGGCTTCCTCGATCATATCACAGTAATATTTAGACTTGGCAGTTCGTACTAAGCCATTAACCTTGTTCCTAAGCTTTGCGTTACCATGTACGTTACCGTGTACGTTTTCAAGGTACAAAATTTTCAATTTTTATTTCCTTCCACAAAGATGAACTTTTTACTGTGATCTTTCAAAAAAAAAAAAACATAATTCAAAACGAGTGAACAGTCGCCGAGAAATTGGGATATAACCTATTACCACCGGATGTAAACATTGACAGTATACTAATGCGACTGCAGCCAACCGGAGCAATTTGCGCGGGAAATATTGGATGCGAAAACGTTGCTTGTCTTATAAAGGTCGTGCGCTTTTAGTTTTTCGTTTATGACGATGGGTCAAGTAAACTTAGTTAAAGCCGGAGATATGCGACAAAATGATTAACTAGTGAGCTGTCTGGAGCACGAGTGTTTGCGAGGAGATAAATTACGCGAAAATTTTCCACAGTAGGTGACCGGAAGAAAAGTTAACCAGGAGCCCATCACTAGGAGCGAACAATTCCCATACTAAAGCTATGTCATAGCATTTTTACAGACCGATCAATTTATGGACTATCTTTTCCCGCGAAAAAGGGCAACAAGGACGGCAACGGGAACGGGAGTGCCACAAAACAATAGTTTTAATGAGCGAAAACAAAGGCTTTGTACGTGCAGATACTTGTGGCACGTGAAGCGACTTGTGATTGGTCATTGGACTCCCGCGGGAGTCTGATTTTGGCGGGAAATTCAATCTGAAAATAAATTGATCTGTTAAAACGCGTTGACAGTAATATAGGGCAGTTGTACGCTCCTGGTGATGGGCTCCTGCATTAAAAGAAAATTTTAGTGAAAAGAATCTCATAAGGCTAACTACGGAGCTACTGTTGTTGTTACTAATTTTCCGGGTTGTTTGCAAACTGCACAACTTAGAACAAAGTAAAGCAAGTTTCTATCACTGCTGAAACCTAAAACCCTGACTGACTTCATTCAAGACCCCAGGTCCACCGGCAGGAAAAATGCACGCTACAAGTGAACAAAAATCGCAGGGGTGTACGCGTCGGGTAAATATTTCTCGCAACGTTTATCTGGCAGAAGCTATTAGCGACACCAACTGCTCTTTTATATCCTGTTTTTTTTTTTTTTAATAATCTACAGGTGTTATATTACAACATTTCCTTACCCTGACGCTCCATCTTTTCTTGTGGAGATTTCATATTGATCACTGCTTGTTTTAGTATGGAGATTAGGGCTGACGCGTCTGGATGATTTCCTTTCGGAGGACAACACATAACTGAATCAGAATTCCTACGATTTCTCTGCCCAAGATTGACGGCAAGGTGGGCCTCCTCATTGTTTGTTTCTGTAGACGAAAAAGGTTCAAAGACTTAACAAAACGAGTAAAACAGCCATGTACTCAAGCCAAGCTATATTCATAGTCATTTGGTCCTTATACGCACGGGTATAGTACGAACCAACTAAATGACCAGCTCCCAGTTCAGGGGCGTAGTGCTGTTAGCTCGGTTGGTAGAGCATTTAAACAGAAACAACTGATTTTCTGGCCACGGATGAAGTCTTTTTGGGTAGAGTTTTAAGTTAAACTGAGATAGGCACGCACCATGTAAAAGAGCTGACCCAGGTTGCTTAAAGAGAGAATAGTTAACAGTCAATTGTTAATCCAGCGGACATAGGTCACTACCTAGTCAATAAAAATGCATTAGTTGGAGTAGATGCCATCCTCTAGACTCTCCCCGATCCTGTTCCAATTATTTTGGCGGGTTATGTGCCATAGTATAATTGTATTGTACTGTATAATGTTCGAAATTCAGTAATGTGTGTTTCACTATTAAAAACATTCTCTCTTTGAACTACTGAGGCATAATGAATTTTGGGCAGGTTGACTCCCCTTTCCGCGACTGATTATGAACCTATTTTAAGCTAATAATGGTGGAGCCCATCCTCTGTAAAGATTTTCTATTAATAATGGATACCAGTCAGTGATTCTTTTTATGACGGACAGCTAGAGTCTTTATTCAAACTTCCCTCTTGTAGGAAAAATTGTCTTTGTTTTCAGAAGGACAACAATATCACATCGAGGGATAAGGACCAGTGTAAAATTTTGTGTCTTTAAATGTCCAACAAACACAACAGATTGTCTTAGCTAACACAAAAATCTCTAAAAAAAAAAAACAAAACAAAACAAAAAAAACAAAAGAAACATGAAAAAATCTAGCAGCAGGAAAAGTGAATTTTATGTATAATTACTGATCGTCATCCAAACGCGTTGTTTTCTGCCTGCATTATATCAACAAATGCAGACAAAAACATAATGCAAACTAAGTATGTTAGAAAACCAGAGGCGTTCTTAAGGTTTGTGGCACAGAATGTGCATTATTAAAACTGACTGTCACGGAATATATGAATATCATATATTTGAACTGCGGATTAAGGGGGGACTAACTTAACTACAAAATGAGGTAACATTGTTGCTATGGAAAGTTCCCAACCCTCATATCTTGGAAACCCTAACTTGAACAGACAAGCTGTCTGGCTATGTTTTTACAATCAAAAAGGTTTACAAGATTTTCGAATCACAACCATATTTGGTAAGTCACGTGACCAGAATAGAAAAAGGCCTAAAACTCGAGTGGCGTACACTTCTGGATACCGAAAATGGCGCCAATGGTTAACGGTCGCCAAGGTGCAAAATTTTTGGAAATTCGCGTTTTTGTGAGATTTATGACGTCATAAGCACGCAAATTCATACCATCTCGTCATTATCATTGCAGTTATGTACGTTAACAACAATTGCTTACGTAGGCTTGTAAAGAAGGCTGGAATATCTCCGATTGGCAAAAAAAAATCAGAACTTCACAATATTTTCTCCAAGTTTTAGGGATTTTTCTCTCTAAGGCGCGGTTGGGGCCTGGGGCAAGATACACATGCGCAATAGCAATTTATAAATTTTACATGTTCACCTCTTCGCACGTCTCACCAATATAGTGGCAAAAACACCGAAAAACCGTGTTTTACAAATGCAATCCGTAAAAATTCCTAGGCAACAACGCTAAGTCTGTAGTTAAGTTAGTCCCCCCTTAATACTAAAGATGAGACTGATAATCTGCCTTGGTAGTGCTAATAACTGTGATGACCACTCTCATCTTTATTACTGAATCCGCAGTTCAAATGTGATAATCATATTAATATATTCAGGCAATTATTGTTCATCATTCATGGTTTATTACGAACCAAGAAAATGACCAGCCCCCAGTTGGCTTGTTAGCTCAATAGACCTTTTTAGGTTGTAGATTTTGTTTTCCCAATGTAGAATAGAGTACTAAAGTGATGACGTCATAAAAACTAAATTTGTGAAATTACGGGATTTGTACTAAAGTACTAAAGAGTACTAAAGTGATGACGTCATAAAAACTAAATTTGTGAAATTATGGGATTTGTTCGGATGTTCGGAAAGAACACGATCAGAAAGACCTACTTGCCAAAAATCAGCATTTTCTTACAGTTTGAGAGCGAGATATTAGCACCGTTATGCTCTGCTGACTCCATACAAATCCTTCTAAATTTTACTCAGTTCCTAACGTTATGAACCGAGTCAAATTTAAAAGGATTTGTATGGACTCAGCAGTGCATGACGGTGCTAATATCTCAGAGCAAATTTGCCTTTAAATACTGATTTTTGGCAAGTTAGCATCTTTCATCTTGCTCTTTCTGAAAATCTCAACAAATCCATAATTTCAAAAATTCTAATGTTTGTGACGTCACACTTTAGCACTCTATATGTGATCTTCCCAAGGGGATTTGCCTTTTGTCTTTTCATAAATTTTGTGTACATATGGACGTGAATAAGGCGGAATTTCACAACAGTTCTAAAAAAAAAGTAACAGAAAGAAACAGTGGAAACGATAATTGACCAAATGAAAAACTGATCCTCTTTTGTCCTTCTCTTTCGCTAGTATAATCTGATTCTCCTTTTCCCTCTTCATTTCTTTTGAATTGCAATATTAATTTATTTTAATAGTAATTTATTTTAATTTTGTTGCATAGCTTAATCAAACCCGCATTATTATGTAAAGTCAAGTTTTCCGTTTTTCTTGCATGTATGTAATTCATTGTTATTTGTCTTTTTTAATACATTCTCGTGCTCGTCTTGTCCCGCCTCGACTAGCTTTGTGGCTATTTGGGGACAAACCCCTTATACCTCATCTGAATTTGTCAATAAATTGTTGTTGTTGTTGTTGTTGTTGTTGTCTAGGGTAACATCACATGACTTACATTGGAAAAGGAGAACATACAAGCTAAAAAGGTCTATTGGTAGAACACTTCACCGGTACCACAGAGGTCATGGGTTTAAATCGCGTTCAAGCCTGATTTGTTTTCAGGCCGCAGCTTTATTTTCACTACTGCCTATATATATAGGTAGCAGCCTCATTCCCGGGTCTCTCCTCTGAGGAGAGAATCTGGAACAAGGCTGCCTTGGTAGTGCTCATAACAGCGATGACCACTCTCATCTTCATTATGAAAACTAAAATAAGCTGCTTTATTAAAAATACTCCTGCGTGTTTT